>MU966535.1:18866-38603 GCA_036418165.1 Cooperia oncophora
GAGAGAGAGAGAGAGAGAGAGGATCCATTGGGAAACTCTTGCACGTTGAGGTTACTGGCACCCGCTCGAAGAGCTCGATGATCAACGGGAGCACAGGTGATACAGGTGACAGGTGATGTCATATTTTTTGAACTTTAAGTGCTTGACCCTAACCTGAAAAGGGGTAGTCCAATAATGTAAACCGTAATACAAAAGTCAAGTCAATACTCCTTGGTGAAGCTCGCTTGCTTTTTAGCCCCTTTTTTGCAATATGAACAATAACTTCGTCCTGGGCCGTACTCGTGCCCTCTGAAATTTTTGGTACACCACACTGGCTCGAGCATGGCAGCTTCCGGGAGCAAAATAAAGGAATTCCTCAAAGACGACACCACCAGTTATTGGACATTCTTTCATGGAACTAACGCTCAAAAGCGGGAGACTACACCCTTAGAAAAAAAATGTGGAGTGAATCTCTAGTTTTCCACTTGAGGGAGCTGCGACTTGTGAAATTAGTGGCTGAAGGAGTTGCTCCCATGGCCGATTCTACAAAGAGCAGCATCGAGGCAGGAAGCCAATGGCGAAATGCAAATGAAGAGAAGTATTTGACCACGCAGTCTCGTTTCCATGACAGGGACAGACTCACCTTACAAAAATGCCTTACATCGACGCCCACGCTGTACAACTGCACAGCTCTTCATTTTCCTGGTACACCCTTACATTGATCCTTTTAAATTCTAGCTATTTTCGGATCTATCTCGTTACACAAGGACGGGAAAAGGTTCACGACTGATGTCATGCCGAAATCGGGGACGACGTCGAATTTGGACTGTGCTAGGTTGTGCATTGTTTGTACTGTCCGTCGTTGTATGGTTCGAAAGTTATCCGTACTGTCGAAAGAAATGCGCCATTTGCAGAAACCATGCACAGCAGTCTCGAAGGGATCAGATGACACCGCATCATCTACGATTTTAACCCTCCACCAAAAAGTCATGAAAAAAATGATTTTCTTCCGATTAAAATACGTAAAGAATTCGGTGGCCAACCAGACCACAGTATAATGCCACCCAGTTCTTAGCCTCACTTTTAGAAATACACATAAACAGCGGAAAATGATTTCACGATTATGATCATGAGATAAAATACTCACTTCTGGACTTAGCCACCACCCAGCGATGAAGATCTCTTCCCTCGCCAGTTCCATCATATCGGCGGCATGCGACATGTAGGAGCGAGCATCAACAAACCTAGAGCAATAACTTTCAAATGTATAAAACCACAGAACGATTAACAATGTAGAAAATCTATAATGTTATGTAAAGCAACACAGGGAGACGAAGTCGATTTACACGGCGTAGTGAAAAAAACATTTTCTATGTTTGGTAAGATAGTGCTATCTCTGAGCTTCATCCAGTGTAATGTTGCAAGGTGTATTTGAAGCTCTTCACTTGGTTAACACGTTTATTGGCGAGCTTTCGGCACGTAATGCCTTCGTCAGGCCTTAAATTACAGTGCTTAACATATAACAGCTACAAAAAGAATACATCGAGATGGTTACATACCAGTGATGAAGGGACGGACCTATCAGTGGGGACACAGGGACATAAAATGACCCGCGCTGACATAACATTGAGGCACATGGGTGGGGTCTGATGATTAGGCGATGAGCCTCAGGAGGTCACGTAGCTCCTCTTTTGCATTAATTTCTGGCTTTAAGCGATGTATCTCCCGCGCTTCCATTATCTTCCTTTCCAGCGGTCGTACCAAGTGTCTGTGCAGTACACTCACGTCGAAGGACGGAGCATTATCATCCGCGTGCCTAAGTGTACGGTGCCGCGAGAAACTGCTTCGTGGGTAAGCAGCGGGGTTGGTCAGCGCTCTTCTGTGCTCGTCTAGACGATTCTTCAACGGTCGTGCGGTCTCCCCGACATATTTCTCTCCACATCCTCTGCACTGTATCAAGTAGACGGTGCCTTGGAGTTCACAAATCTTTTCAGATGTACAGTATCGGCAAGATTCTTCGTGACACCGGCTTTCATAGATTCTTGAAGATGTCAGGAGGGCTTTCAATGTGGGGGAGGACGGAAAACCCAGTCGTATGGGAAGCTGGGAGGTCTTCACTACGCGATTCACCTCACGTGCCATTTTGTCGTTGACAAAAGGCATTATGAGGGTTATTCCATCTGCTGATCTATGTGGAAGCCAGGTCCTGGAAGGTACTTCGAGATAACCATTGCTTCCAAGGATGTTTTTGACCTTAGCATCCACATCTGGATCCCTTCGCGTCCCGAGCTTCTCCTTCGTTTTGACCAGATTTCGCACGACGTTCGCCTTCATATAAATCGGATGGGCACTTCTGGAATGCAAGAGTATATTGGATGAGGCACTTTTCTTATACCACAGGTGTTCCTTGCGACCTTCACATATCCGAACTTTTGTATTGAGGAATGGCAGGAAGCCATCACTCCCTGGATCTTCTCTAGTGAAGGTTATGTTTCTATCATGCGAGTTCAGTCTCTCCAAGGTTTCCACTAGATCTTCCTCTGTCTTCCCAATAACAAAAACGTCATCTATATAGCGTTTGTAGAATATTATTCCACGCGCTAGTGATGACCTCTCGATGTGGTCCAAGAAGATGACTGCTAACACCGGTGCTATACGGTTGCCCATGGCTAAGCCTCGTTTCTGCTTGTAGATCTTGTTGTAAGAAAAGAAAAGTGTAAGAAAAGTGCCTCATCCAATATACTCTTGCATTCCAGAAGTGCCCATCCGATTTATATGAAGGCGAACGTCGTGCGAAATCTGGTCAAAACGAAGGAGAAGCTCGGGACGCGAAGGGATCCAGATGTGGATGCTAAGGTCAAAAACATCCTTGGAAGCAATGGTTATCTCGAAGTACCTTCCAGGACCTGGCTTCCACATAGATCAGCAGATGGAATAACCCTCATAATGCCTTTTGTCAACGACAAAATGGCACGTGAGGTGAATCGCGTAGTGAAGACCTCCCAGCTTCCCATACGACTGGTTTTCCGTCCTCCCCCCACATTGAAAGCCCTCCTGACATCTTCAAGAATCTATGAAAGCCGGTGTCACGAAGAATCTTGCCGATACTGTACATCTGAAAAGATTTGTGAACTCCAAGGCACCGTCTACTTGATACAGTGCAGAGGATGTGGAGAGAAATATGTCGGGGAGACCGCACGACCGTTGAAGAATCGTCTAGACGAGCACAGAAGAGCGCTGACCAACCCCGCTGCTTACCCACGAAGCAGTTTCTCGCGGCACCGTACACTTAGGCACGCGGATGATAATGCTCCGTCCTTCGACGTGAGTGTACTGCACAGACACTTGGTACGACCGCTGGAAAGGAAGATAATGGAAGCGCGGGAGATACATCGCTTAAAGCCAGAAATTAATGCAAAAGAGGAGCTACGTGACCTCTTGAGGCTCATCGCCTAATCATCAGACCCCACCCATGTGCCTCAATGTTATGTCAGCGCGGGTCATTTTATGTCCCTGTGTCCCCACTGATAGGTCCGTCCCTTCATCACTGGTATGTAACCATCTCGATGTATTCTTTTTGTAGCTGTTATATGTTAAGCACTGTAATTTAAGGCCTGACGAAGGCATTACGTGCCGAAAGCTCGCCAATAAACGTGTTAACCAAGTGAAGAGCTTCAAATACACCTAGCAACATTTTCCATGATTTTAAATTGCGACGTGAATGGTTTAAACGTCGATTTCGACTAAAATAGACGGAATTCAGGATTACGGAAATCTGATATATGGACCATAGGTACGGTGATTGCGCACGCGATCGGACAAATTTCCCCAGTTTCTACGCTCTGATAAACTTTTTTTTGCCTCCCAAATGAAAAATTTATTTCGTGCTATCCCAAAGTGTCACCGCTCGAATTCCTGCACCCGAAGTTTTTCGTGCCTCATCTTTGTTGCACGAGATAGAGGCTGTGACAAATTTGCTCAACACCAATTATTCACTGCATCTACAGGGAATTCTAATACATGACGTCTGCAGGACATATATCTTATCGAAGAAGCATCATCCATCTTGTCGAAGAAGCTCGTATGAGCTTGAATAAGACCTACAATGTCTTAGGAAGTGCCTGACAGCCCAACAGGTAAAGTGTGAGGGATACAGGTTGTTCCAGTACGAACAACAAAATTTGGGCAAGCGGCTGCGTCGCAGTGAAGTTCGCCAGCGCACAGCACATACTTGAAGACAGATTGTACACTCACCCCCTAGATATTGGTCCATGAATTGAAAGGGTCCGCAGCTGCAGTAGCGAGCCAAACTGCAAGGTAAAGCGCAAGGGAACAGGATTGGACATTATGATACCGGGGCCCGCCTCCATACTCCGCTCAGGTTACCGCACGGCCCTAAAGACAAACTTCGTGATTGTATGCTGTGGAAAGCGGCGCTCCCTTACGAACCGTAACACTTCAGGGGAGCTTCGTGGCGAACACTTCGGAAAACCTAGTAGCCTCTCTGGACGAGTTCCCGACCTTTCGTTTTAAGCAGCAAAGCGGTGTCCTGCCACCTCTAGTTCAACGGTGATTTCTCCGCGTCATCAGCACCAATATAATCAAACAACGAAGAAAAGGAAACGTGGTGTAATTTGAACATGTGACAGAAAATAGCCTTTCAGTTTCGGGATCAGACAACTGGGGAGGAGCCAGAAGTGCCACATATGAGGGCCACAGCGCCTTTGTCACATATTGTGAAGCTGCAAAAGTGGGGTACCCGTAAAGACTGAGGGCCAGACTGCTTGCACAAATAAGGATGCCTATGAGCTGTTCGAGCACGTGTACACTCTCTAACCGTCGCTACGCGCTACTTTTCAGCACCCTCTTCTTGCTAATTGTTCTCAACTGCTAAGTGCGTGTTTCGGTTCAGCGTGTTCCTGGTTCAGCGTGTTCCAACGCAAGCAGTGCACATTGAGGATGGCAGTCCCGTGCATTCTGAGCGAAAATGTGGCACGCTACTGCAGCGCCGGACCGACTAAGCCACACATGGAAAAGTCTGCCGTCGGGTGAGTAACATTCTGTTACAGTGATCGAGCTACTAAGCCTTCACACTTCACAAGTGATATTCGTAGAATTGTGCATGATCAACCTAATGTCAAAACCAACAAGCAATCAAAAGAACAAATTCTCAGTAATTCCGTGACACTCCGCTTCACCATGCTCATTACGTTTTGCGACTGCAAGAAGTGCTTTTGTACTTGAAACAGTTGACCACCTTACCCACGATTATCCCTAATAGTTTACCTCTTCACACAATAAGTTTACCTCTTCACACAATACAATTGCACCCCTTTCTAACTGCCTACGCTAGCTTCTGAGAGGAGCGGCACCCCCGACAACAGTTGCTAAGCACACGTATTTCCTAACAACAGCTGCTTGTTCAGTATACGTTCTTTTAACAAAAACAAAAACTCACCACTCTTCCGTATGACTTTTCTCGAATAGGAAAGGATGAACTGAATCGATGTGGCTGGATCCATATGTTTCCGATACCATTCATAGCCTCTTCGATGATAGCTTTCCATCGAGCTGTATCTTCGATGCGCCGGCACTTGAGATGTAACTCACTAAAAATGTGGCAGGTACCGGGCTTACTGTTAGTGTCGTTTTTGAACAGCCTTTTTGCAACGCTGATTCCGCAAAATATCATTATGCAGGTAGCTTCAATTGCTGACTAGTTCTGCCTAATATGTCTCATGTTAATCTTGATGATTGACTTCACATTTACCTTTGGTCTTTTTTTTAATCTGAACAAAAATCTACATCTCAAACTTGTGGAAATTTGTACGGCCCTGTTCAACTTCCAGTTCAGGCTGAACACTGCAGGATGCGTCGATTGAATTACAACTCGGTTCACGAAGAAACTACTAACTGTGATAAAAAAAACCCTAGCTGGTCTGTCCGGGCTCGACCGAAGTTACGCTCAAATTGAAGATCCCTTTCAAAATAATGGATTGGTAGTGCACAAACGGTACCACGATCCCAGATCCACGTGAAAGCTCAATCGGGTTCCTGGCCTACATAACCTCGCCAGCAAAATGGCACATTTCAACACCTCTCAGAAGAAAATGAATAAAATTCACTCGAGTAGATTGGGAAGTTTTACCGTATCCAACATAGTTCACAATAGTAACAATCATAATATTTTTGTCTTTTCTCATGTAAGGGAGAAGGGGCATTTCCTGCGATGGGTCGAAAACCTGCCCTAAGTTTTACAAAGGAAGTGGGATTCTTTCTCACTACAAGAGAAAAGAGTAGTCCTCAACAGCCGGATCGGCAGGCGTGGCGACATGGAAATTGAAGGGAATTGAAGGGTGGCGGCTCATTTTCCACCAATCATTGCCCACCTCATCTGGCAGCGACTGTCGCGACTCTCGGAAACGAGCATATCCACCTCACACTGATACGCCCCGTCGATATCTTGACGATGAGTGTACTACTAACTAGGAAAGGTCGTCAGGTCGAAGTGGCCATTTGTAATGAGATGTAGCTCACTAGACGTGGTTTTGGACGCTGATCTCGAATGCCTTCGAAATTTGCAGAGCGATTCTCTGAACGGAGTTATGGAGCTTTTTCCACCGCGTTTACCACGCAACAGGTCATGGGATCGGATCCCTGCTGAGCTTAACTTTTTTGCTTCTTGCGCAAACGTGGCAAAAAGTGGTTGTAGCGTCACTACTACATTAGCGCTCTCTTGCCTGAAAAACAGTTTGCGTTCGCTTACTGGCGCGCTTAGTGCCTTATGATCTAGGAGGAGATGTACAGGTGCCCTTGGCGCGCAGTGCAGGCGTTTTCGCGCTGAGCGAGTGCCATATTCGTATTTATGGGGCGAACTACGCCTAGGTAGAGGTTTCTAGCCAAATCTGGCATTTTGACCTGAATTCGAAAAGTGAAGAAATCCATGGGTTTTCAGGTGATATTCCCACCTAGCTGCAGACACATTCTCCTGCACAAACCCTCGTCTTGCCACTTCTTACGCATTCATTTTATTACTGCTCCAGTTTTCCTGATATCTAAAAGCAAATTCTGTCCAAAGACAAGCAATCGACAAGAGACTGGCTCTAACTATTGGTGACTACCGCACTTTTCAAAGTTAGCCTCACATCTGGCTAGAAACCTGTCCCCAAGGGTAGTTTTGCTCCCTGAACACGAATATGGCACCCATTTGGCGTTTGAGTGTTTTCTAGACTTAAAAGAGACATTCCCCACAAAATGCAAAACAAGTTCTCCTCCATAGGAACTCGAACCCTCCACAGCACACCCAGGAAGCAAGACTATTACCACTACACCGTGCCACCGCTTGAGGTAGAGAGGCTTCGCGGCTATTCATGCAAATTGGCTGGCAACCGCGCTCGACTCCGTGTTCCTTCATTTTAATTCTAATAAACCTTCATAATTCCTTTCAGAGAATCGTTCTGCAAATTTCGAAGGCAGATTCGAAATCAGCGTTCAAAAACACGTCCCGTGATATACGTCTCTCTACAAATAATCACTTCGACCTGGCGACCATCCCTAGTAAGATATTTGGCGGATATGTTGGCAGATCCTATGGGAAAAACCAACGGAATTTTCCACGCCTCAAAAGTTGCTTCGGGAAAACGACACAAGCCAAAGTATGCATGTATATAATGGAACAACAAAAATTTGGTTAATAACCCGCCGCCGAGCTTCCCGCTATCAGTCTCAAAATTCGTAATGATTCGCTTGTAAAAGGATCACTGTTTTAGTAAAAAAGCATTGTCAAGCCCAAGGTAGTTAAGCCATAAGTATATGTACATGACAGAATAGCAAAGATCTGGTAATAACACCGAGCTTCCTGCTATCCGTCTCAAAATTCCTAGTGATTCTCGTGTTAAAGGATGTGTCTGTGGTTGTGCTGTTTTGGCAAAAAAGCTTTGCTGAGATCAAGGTAATTAATGAACTCACTGCTGTGTATTGAAGATGATAAGACCAGTTGGTATACCATCAGCCTCTTTTCCACCCGCAGCTACCTGAAACAAAAACGAGAATAAAACCAGACCCCTCGGAATGTGCATGTTTAATCCTGAAATAATGATATTAAATGGAGGCGGACAGCGAGCCTTCAACTCATCCGCATTATTGAAGAGGATCACTTTGCGTGGGAACTTCCCGTAATATTTGGACGGCACTTACGAAAGTTAGACAGCGAAAGGCAAGAGGAAAGGTTTCCTGCAATACATCTGGAAAAATAGTAAACCAGTTTCACTAAAATCTTTTGCGCACGCAGTGATATAAAATAAGTTTGTAGGTTTTCGAAACTGTTAAAAAGGAGATACTATAGGAGGCAAAATAATGCGGCAACTAACAGTAGCTACGAATTTAAGAGGGAAGCCTTCATACGTTGAGACTGAGAGAATAGGAAAACAGCATCACAAAACGCCCGCAAGGGAGAACACAAGCACTGACATAGCGAATTAGCTGATGAGCAGAATTGATCGATTTCCACCTAGCCCTTTGGCGCACGCGCAGTCTCATACTCGCGAGAAAGTATGAATGCATTGTGAAGGAAATTTCTGTCGAACCTGTGCCATGCTGGTCAAAATCCTGAGGTGGGGTGATCTCATGAGTATCCGGATCAAGGAAAGAAGCGCAGTGGCTTCAAAACAATATAGAAAAAGTAGAAAATGTTAAGAAGTGCTGGAAAAAAGATGCAAGCGGTTCAGACGTTTCTGGCGGTCACTCACTTTGAAATCCTTATCCATGAGTAAAACCAATCGGATTCGCTCAGTCCTATGATCCATGTAAGCCACGAACGAGTCTCTAACCATGAGCCATCTTCATGAAAACAAAATTTCAAACAGCGTTAGGAAATTATGTACAAGAGGTATGACCGATCACTAGCAGGGCACATTCCGCGAGCTACACCCTTCCCTGAAAATGTCCTGCTCTGGGTTTCCCTTCCCCATCCTACTTACAACCTTCTTTTGCCGAACGTCTGTCGCTTTTTCGGAGTTTTTTCTTTCCAAAAGGTTCTCCACCTTGCCCCGAAGAAGGATGTGTGTAGTGCACTAGAGGAAAAAACAAAAGTCAACAGCCGAAAACATTTTTCATGAGGTTAATTTTGACGCTCTCCCCATCACTGAAGATCCCCATCATACGTCGTGGCCCCCGATCTCAAGAATACTTGAATCTCCAAAGCACAAGAGCTCACCGTTTGCTCCACGGAAGCAGATATCGAACACAGCATTGCTTCCAACCAAGAAAGACTCGAGCACCACCAGGCCGCTTTTTCACAAATCCTTCAGTGTGCTTGCCTCCTAACTCGTTTACAAAAGAGAAACGAGAAACCTCGAGAAACTCGGCCTGAAATGGTCGGGAATTCTCCTTTTGAACGAAAGTTATCATCGGAGTTTTGATCAAAAACTTACAGTTTCATGGTGGTTCCTATTAATAGGGATGTGCAGCAGCATTTGAAGCCAATTTTCTAGTTGTTCCTAAAATAAATGGATTATGTTCATTTCCTAAATACCCATATCAGATATAGTAGAGGGAGTGTGTTCATTTCCTAGATACCTATATCAAATATAGTAGAAGAAGATATAAAGAATATGAAAAAAAAGAATGAAATTTCAGGTGAGTGAACCTTTCTCGTTTCTGTGTTCGAAACCATAGAGTCGGGAATAATAGGGAAATGGGGGAGTGTGTGTTTCTTCCTCGTTCTTATTTTCTTGCTTCGTTTTTCTACAGTACCTTCATCTTGCATAATGCCGGCTGAACATTCAGATTTTTTCTACAAATAGGCAGAGTCTCCTAGAATTAGTACAATAAAGATGGGAACTCACACTGAACTGCTTCGCCTATTTTCACCCGAGCTTCTTCCAATTCTGGTGAGAAGCTTTCCGGCGACGTAATAGTAGGAACACCTGCTTTTCCATCGAAGTCGGCCTCACGCTTCAGCACGGGCAACTGAATAGCATCGAGATTACTTTAAGTGCATTAAATGCTCGAGTTATCACTGCCTCCAAGACTAGTTGGTCTCACTTGAATGATTCAACGGTCAAACTATAAGGAATGAATTAAAGATTCCTTTCAGCAGTTGATGCTTCACTACTCTCAATAATAGTAAAAAATTACAATCAAATATTACTCTATATAATTCGCTAAGTATTTCTATGCATCTGCACGTGTTTATGCGCTTCAACGGGAGAGGATGCTTGAAAGAGCCTAGCGGCGGGAACAAATACGGCACCTAATTTGACGGGTTGCAGACAATTCTCGCGATTAAGTGTTGTGTGGTAGCAGGCGCTCGATCATGAACCAGTAGCCCATAGGTAACTCCCCAGTAGAGAAAGAGGCAGAGAAAACCTTGACGAACACTCTGAAAAAGACCTCCTTAGCAGAGAGTGCCCTGAACGAGGTTGCCGGACGTCGGCAACCTCGTTCAGGGCACTCACTGCGTTCTTTTCTTTTCGTTCTTTGAAGGCTTTCTGGCTGAACGGCGCGGTTGTTTCGCTACTAACCCTCTCGAAAGGTAAAAAGTCGTTCGGCCACGTCTTTTGCTAGCTCTGTGCATGTACAAACTCGGCTCGGCATGGGGTTCTATATGGGAAATCTCGGGTGGGCTTCTTCCCGAGTTTTCATCACATATGCGATCACATTTCACATCTGCCATCTTATCATCAAGGTTTTGAACACATTGAACATTTCACGGTTTCTCAACGTGGGGCGTGTCTCTGAGTCTACGCGCATGACAGCGATCGTAGCCACCCAGGAGGAAAGAACGGATGAAATTAAAGGTTTCGGCAGTACCAAAATCGTAAAAATATGAGTAACAACATTCAAACCCTCAACGCAACTACAAGTCACAGGTTTCGTTATCTGCTCCGCGTGGAAAATCTTTCCCAATTTACGTAGTCGAGGTGACGTTATAGTGATAGTGAGCATGCCTCAGAATCACCGTGAGAACTATTAATCAGTCTGAGCTGGCCTTACAAGTGCAGAAAAAAGCACTCTAAACCTGTGAATCATGTCGTTTTTTGCGATGACTGTGACGGAAGTACGGACAATCCTCTTTGTGGTCCGGTATCACATCAATACCAACCGACTCGAGCATTGCATCAACGCGTTCTTGGGCTCTGCAAAAAGAGGTAATTCAGTCAAAAACAGAGTCCCGCTTATAACCGCGCCATCCACTCGAGTCCAATCCATATCCATTCGTCACGATACGAAGCATACATACAGAGAAGAAAGAAAGTTTTTCACATGCTTTCGAAAAAATATTGGACGACATTGAAACTTACGCTAGCCTTTTGTGTTGGTATAATCTGTAAAATCATGCGACGGTCATGATGCGAGTACATGCTGTTAGGAGGGGCAGAATGAATTAAAGAAAACTGCTCAAGTGCGTAAAAGAGCGAAAAAAAGCAAGCTAAATACACATGATGCTGGTTATATTCGGTCAAATGATATCGTAAAACCACAAGCTCGAACCCCTATTTATCGTAATTTTCTGGGACAAATAATTGCAAAAGGTGGGCTTTCCTATACCTCTAAAATGCTTGTTTGGAAGCTGTGTGTTCATCCGTATTCGAATCGATCAAGATTGCTTTGTCTTGTACGAGATTTGTTTTCTAGCTCTAGCACAGTCCGAGAATGAGTTGAATGCTGTCTTTTATGAAACTGTGTGGTAAGTGTCCGCGACGGGGCATGGCACCGTTAAGCAAAGGCAGTGGTCTGAGCTTTTCCTTGAAAACTGTAATGAAAAGATCGCTTACCTCCGGACAGGAGCCAATATTTGTTGGGCAGCTCTATGCGCTTTTAATCTACTATTTAGTGCTGTGAAATCCTTGTAGTTTCGAACGACGCTCCATTTGAATTGTCCATGTTCTAACTGAATAGTGTACCTGCAAGAGGCAATTCACAGAAAAGCCTTTCATAACACTCAGTTTTGTTCGCTGCGGATGAAGGGGCCTGTCAGGCGGGATATTTGTGCGGCGTCAAACCGTCCTCCACCGGCTGTTTAAAGGCACGATAATAAATCTCTGCATTGCTTCATTTGCGAAGTAAAATAGGGAGCGAAGGGATTGATTCGAAGCGGTCACGTGGATAGTTTATAAATGAGTATTTACGTGCAGCCGTAGCTACCGTATCTGCCATTGGCGCGATGCCTACGGGAAACTCGTCCGAATTGCTATCTGAGTCCTTAAAAATGAAGGCTTTCATTGCAGGTCGTTTCACTTCGTCTATTCGCCATTTTCCCCACTATATTGCACCCTGCTAGCAAGACCATGTACCAAATTATCGTGCAATATGCCTTTAAGCGAGCAAGTGATAACACTGTATCTCATTTCAACCACTGGTAGAGAACGAACCGCACCAAACCCATCCCGCATGACGCCCCTTGATCTGCAGCGAAAGGGACTGTACTCACTTCAATCAATGTCGTCTTGATTTACATAAAAATTAGGTAAAACCCAGGTGAGAGCCACTGATCGATTGCATTTGGCCATGTACCGATGAACTCATGTCCCCTTATTCATAGCAATATTTCGCATTCCAGAATGATTGCGTTTCGCATGCGAATTATTGCTATGAATAAAGGGGCACGATTTTTGAATTGCGCTATGTTGACAAAATGATGCATGATGCACAGCCCATCAGAATATTAAGAATGGGAATTTGTTCGTCGGAACGGTAACGAAATATCCCCCTTCAGACGTTCCTAAGCTGCTGTAATGCTCATTGAGGCGAGAGGCGCACCACGGCTAGGGTTATGAAAGGTTTTCTCCGTGACAAAGGTGGCGTTCAATTTGGAACTTCAGTACGATTCACCTCGTACTCGGCATTTTCAATATCGCCCCCTTACAATACAATTTTTCAGGTTTTAAACTGAAAAAGCTGAAGACGGGGAGAAGCTGAAGAGTAGCAGTGGGAGTGTTTCACCTTTGTCACGGAGAAATTGTAAAGCTATGAAAAATACATCAGGTACATAGAGAACGAAAAAGTAAAATCTTATTTGAATCGATGAATCGCCACTTACAATAAGCTGTTGATTAGATGTATCCGCCTGTATGTGTTTCTCTCGACTTTAACTATTTTTGCATTGACAGGAACTCCAGGAATCCAATATCCTCGTCTACGTGCCTGGGCTTGCGTGTCAAAGACTGCTTCGTACGGAATAATCCCTGAACAAATTCGATTAGGCTCCGTTGTTTCATGTAAGAGAATAAAAACAAGAACTTGGACATCCGTCGAAAGTCTATTATTCACTATCACCCGTACATTCATTCACTATAAAACTTGTGAAACAACTGGAATAACAAATGTTACAAGGATGCATGCAACGATTTGTCTACAACTTTCGGGTGCTCTTTAGTTCTTTCATACTTCTTTCCTTCACATTTCTAGGTGTGCATATGAGTCAGCAGCGAAAGTTGGTGCATGCAAACGCCAGAGAATCCTACAACCAAGATGAAAGAGCTGAATACGTATCGATTGTTTTTTTACCGGGAGATCGCTGCCTCACCCGATCGATACGTTCGTTTGCGCGGTTCTCCAACCTTTCCCGTCGATATGTACAGAAACCTTTTCGCGGATGCCCCTAGACTGCAGATGCTTTACAGTTTTGTTCACTGCCGAAGAGGGGGCGTGCCAGCTCGGATGCGTTTGGCGCGCCGCCAGCTCGTTCTCTACCAGTTGCTGAATCGGGTAAGTGACAAAACTGGTGGAAAACGAAAGGTATGAACTGTATTATACAGTCTTGTCGCTTGCTAAAAGAAAAAAAAAGAAAAAACAAGTTGGCGCCGTGCCAAACGCAGGCGCGCTGACACGCCCCATCATCCACAGCGAATAAAACATTATTATAAGATTATTATTAGATTATTAGATTAGATCATTTATCACCTTTCTTTCCAGGCATGCCGGGCAGAGACTGAGCAATGACTGACGCAATGCAATCGCAGTACTGGATCTCATCATCCGTCGAGTAGTCATCGCTTTCCTGGAATAGCGGGTCCTGAACGAATGCAACGTGCTTAACAAAAATATAACCTTCCAAGAGAAATAAAGTTCTGGAGCCAGAAAAGAACCACAAATTGAAGAAACTCGCCTCCTCATCCGACATTCCTCCTCGATTATACCCGCCGCTCTCCTGCAGTGTCTCCTTGCCGTTCATCTAAAAAAGAGCAGTATAAACCGTTACAAGTCAAAAAGAAACTTGAAATGGAGAAAGAAAAAAGAGTGAATAAGACAGACAGATAGACAGATAGACAGACAGACAGAACAGACAGACAGACAGGAAGAACGAGAGAAAGCAAGAGTGAATGAAACGCGATTTGCGGCCCTGCACAAGCCACAGCGTTTGCATTTCTTAAAAAAACGAAATAAAGTTAAGTAAGGGTAAAGCTTGGAAAGATCGCTTCCGAGTAGATGAAAAATCCGGTCATGAAATAGTGTTCTAAGCCTGTCCATAGTGACAGAATAAAGGAGTCCTGACTCAGAATCATTCCAAAGGCTATAATCGTGAGAAAAACAATGAAGCTAGCGGAGCACCACTTCAGCGTCGCCTCGCCCTCGACTTCAGCCAGCGGTAGTTAGACACATTCTTCCCAACAAATATAAAAAATTGGGTCAAATGGAACGCGCTCAGCACTGCTCAGTTTTCAAAAAGCTCACATCGCATTAGCGGTTGTTTCTTGACGCTTTCCAAGAGCGAAGTCAAATAGACCGGCTGACGATATACCATTTTCACTTTAAATTCACCCCTTTTCAAACCAAATTCACCCTTTTTCAAACCAAATTCACCCCTTTTCAAACCAAATTCACCCACCTTCCGAATCGAATTCACCACACTTATTAGGCTGCGCAATTCATCAACCAAATCACGCCAGACACTACTGCGGGCCCCGCCCCCTCGGCCACGCCCACTTGCTTTTTGCGGAATTTTGATATTTTTTCAAAATTTTTGCATTTTTGGACTGCTACGTGAAGCCCCGCCCACTGTGAGAGGCTCCGCCCACTTTGAAGAAGCCCGCCCACTTTTCAAAAATGGTGCAAATCGGCAGTATAGGGTCTTGGCTTTCATGCTAGGGTCTCGTTCGTCACTCGGAACAAGAAAATCAGGCAAAGTTTGTTCCGAATGATCAGCAATACCCTAGCATGCAAGCCGAGACTCTATACTGCCGATTTGCACCATTTTTTAAAAGTGGGCTCTCCAAAGTGGGCGGAGCCTCCTCACAGCAGCGGGCTTCACGTAGCAGTCCAAAAATGCAAAAATTTTGAAAAAATATCAAAATTCCGCAAAAAGCAAGTGGGCGTGGCCGAGGGGGCGGGGCCCGCAGTAGTGTCTGGCGTGATTTGGTTGATGAATTGCGCAGCCTAATAAGTGTGGTGAATTCGATTCGGAAGGTGGGTGAATTCGATTCGGAAGGTGGGTGAATTTGGTTTGAAAAGGGGTGAATTTGGTTTGAAAAGGGTGAATTTGGTTTGAAAAGGTGAATTCAAAGTGAAAATGGTATATAACGATTCATGCTTGACGATCTAGTAAAACCAGTAGGAAACGGCCAAACTCAACAATGACACACACTGTTTCAACTGAAGTTACAACTTGAACATTACCGGACAAGTTTCCCGTAAGGAAAACGATAAATGAGTCAGCACTGGGTAGTGATGCATAACGTTTTCTCAAACTGGCCGTTCTCTCACTTCTTTCGATAGGGTTCCGTTTCCTTGTTCCAGACAGCAATTAATGTGACCATTAGAGTCACATGGAAAACTCTATTTCAGAAAGATTGGTTGACAAGCAGGGAAACCAGTGCTGTTGCCCCAAAATGATAGTGAACGCTCCAACATTACATCAAGATGCATCATCAGCTCGGAAAATACTACGGAACTTCTTGGAGTGGATATGAGCCAGGTTTAATTAAGATTACGTAAAGAAGAAAAAATGAGAACAAAATCACCTTTACTTCAGGAAAACAGTAGCTCCTCTGCGAAACTCAGCGCAGATAATCGTGACAGCTTTTTAGAAACTCATTCACAGGAGTCAGCCATGTCCAGAGCCTGGAACTCAATATTCTAATTTTAGTAATAAAGCTAATTAAGCAAAGCCGCAAATATCACGAACAAGAGCAGAGAACGAAGTCCGTCTTCACACTAAATTGGCCCCTCCGTCTCTTACACTGTCCACTCTCTATGTCTGCTCTCTGCCCTCAATTTCCATTTCTGATTGCAACTGTTTGGGCGTTATTCACGAGCGCTACGGTTTTGGAAGTACCTGTGCTCTGGCTGGAAAGATGGGCAAAAACCACCAAGAAGGAGCTCAGATGACGCTAACGTTGTAAGGGAGGGGGGAGAGATTGGGAGCACTCTCCAGCGCTCCAGTATCCTTTTCCCTAAACAAGGCTTGAGCTTATGAAGTACATCAGGAGGTTTTCTCTGCGAAACTATCGGCCGGCTGCTCTCGTCATCTGCGCTTTGAATCCAAGGCTTTTTTAGGGAAACCATGAAGAGGCGCAGCTGTGTGATCCCCCTCTTCCAACTACATCAAAGCCATTAATTTCCTTGGCAACTGGAAAGCGAGCGCTCCGAGAAATGCCGTCCATTATTTTCTATTTCCGTTAGCTGGGTTCCGACCCTGATATCGCATGCAACTGCCAGGATGACCGATTTCACTTTTTTCGCCGCCGCTTCCGTGTGCGATAGCAAGTTTCTATAATAACGATTTCTTTAACCACCTCTTCCCTTTTCTTCCTACCGGAAACAATATAGGTCATCTCGTGGATCATCTTTTCGAGGAACGCTTGGATTTTCGGCTGTTCGGTAGAATAATGAGGAAATGGTCAGTAGAAATCCTGGCACTATTCAACTGTTAACTACTCATTTTCCGAAAACAGGCCGGATTTTGATCGACTTTTCCTACGAGGGCAGATTTGGCTGAAAGTTGGGTTCTAGGGGTAATTCGACCTCCTGAACACGATATCACATCCACTTGACCTGAAAGTGCCTGGCGCCGGCGCCCCGAATCCTAGATCACCAAAACTTGTAGCCAGGGATAGTTTGACCTCCTGAACAAAAATATCACATCTGCTAGGCCTGAAACCGCCTGGCGTCCGCGCTACAGGTGCTGGCGCCAGAATACCCTAGGTCACCAAAGTCCGCTGAAACTTGTATACGGAGTTATTTGACATCTTGATTACAAATATCACATTCATTTTTGGCGCTGGCGCTGATGGAGGACACTACGATCATCTGCGCTCTGCTAAGGCTGAGCCTGGCCTAAAGGGATCACTCCTTCTCCCAAGCTCACTTGGAGGAGCACAAAGGCGCCGGTGTCGAAAAAGAAATGTCACATTCGTGATCAGGGCATCAAGTAATCCTATTCTGCAGGTTCATATCGATTTGCATGAAGAAGTGTGTGGCACCAAATCAGCGCCAAATGGTGCCACTGTTGAAAACTAATGCGGTACTCGTGAACAGGACATCAACTAACCCTACTATGCAAATACATCGAATTTGGTGAGGAAAGTGGCGGCGCCAAACTGGCACCAAACTGGCTGGCGCCAGCGCCGAAAACGAGTGCTACATTCATGACCAGGACACCGGATTACCCCTGTTTCAGCACAAATTTTTCTGACTTTTTGGGGTAGTAATAGTTGAATAGTGCCGAAATCTTCGGTGAGATTATTGAGAGAGAAACGACGGGTCAATAAAAACTGTTCTCAAGGATGGGAAAGAGTTGAAACATAATAGCCCATTAAGGTTCTGCGTTCCGTGTACTCGAGACCTACTCCAGACGGAGGAGCTCGACAGTTACACTGATGAAGGGGTCACTATAGACGATGGAACCACCGAAATTGTGATTGCCACATCCAGTAGCTTTTTCTAGTGAATAAGAATATAGTGCGCCTTCCATCGACGGCAAACTCCACCACTGTATGTGAACATGCGTCAGTCGCGTCATCCATCGCTTATACCACCAAACAGTGAAAAAAAAACGAAAAACGTGAGATGACACTGGAGTTGTGACATAAGATAGCCTTTGGGTGAGCGGAACAACTGAGGAGGCGTGAGAACTGCCACTTATGAGGGCCATAGCCTCGGTTACTCGCTACGAAACCGCGAAAGTGGGACAATATTAGAGAAAGGGGACCGAATTACTTCTACAGGACAGTCCTTAAGAGGCATGGGGTTGGCCCACCCGGCGTTTTCACTACTGGTTGTTTTCTTCCTGAATCGACGAGCACGGCAGCTGGTGGCGGTCTCATACCGCCCTGACGGCGCCTGACTGATTGCGACAGTACCGACTATGTGGGTCAATGGGTGAAATGGTAGACCGCTTGCTCTTGGTTCAGTACCAGGACAACCTGGCCAGCCAAGCTGACTAAAGTTGTTGGTTGCCGCCAAGCATTCGTCATAAATAAGACTTCCATAAGGAGCTTGGTAACGTCTGAATAAGTACGAAAACGAGAAAGAACACTGCCTATTTCAGGGTCTATAATTCATTTCCACCATATGACGTGTGCTTCCTTATCAGGAAAATAGCTTCTGATATCAAGGTCTTTGCTTGTTAGTGTCAGTGCGTGAACATCGAAATTTCAATTTTTGACTGATTTATTGCTAGCCGATAAGAAAGTAAACAAGATAGCACTGAAAGTCTTTCTCTGGGAGTTTCAGCCTTTAATTAGATTGGCGACTCAACGGCAAAAAGGAACTTTGCGTGCATGGCAGTAATTGAAGGCAAGAGTTCGTTGAGTGGCAAAGCATGGAGGGCAACGATCAGTGAGAACACGTGGTTACGAATTACTGACACTTCCTTAAAAATTGCCTGAGAGGTGCTTTAATGAAGGTAAAGTAATGCCATGAGATGCAGTGGCCAGTCGATAAACATGTCGGACTTTTTATGCACCGAGCGAGTCTGGCACTAATCAAGTGATCCAACACAAACACTAGCTTGATTGCACTGAGGCTGAAAAGCAACCGTTGGCCGTTGGCCATGGTGCAGCGGGTAATCTATCTTTGCCCTTTTTACGAAATTTCGAAGACAAGCCCTGCATATGAGTACTGGTGTTCAACGGCGAATTCATAGTCGCTAAGGGACTGTCCAGAAGAAAAAGGCAAACAGTCACCAAGATTACCCTAATGACCCCCCAGCATCACCGTAGGAGTTTTCTGGACCTGCTATTGTCATGCCAGCAAGCGATTCCCTACCGCGTAGGGCTCACTAATCGTTCCTTCACGTCATCCAGTGCTGATACTATCGAAGAGGAAGAAACGAAAAACACGGTGTAAAAACTGACTCGTGACAGAAGGCAGCCTTCCAGTTTTGCTGGGCGCGAAAACCAGGAGAGCGTAGGATCCGCCACTCATGAGGTCGCAGCGCCTTCGTTATCGTCTGTGAAGTCGTGGAAGTGGGAGGGACTACTTAGAGAGTGCGGATCAGACTACTTGAACAATTAAGAACGTCTGCGAATCGGCTGAGCGCGGAGGCAGTGACTGGTTCTCTGCAGAAAACGGGAGGTGAGACAATCTGTAGAACGATAATAAGGCAAAAACAGGACGAAACGGCGAAGCCAAATAGAGCCTTTATTAACCGCTCCAGTCTGCCAGAGACAAACTCATTATCAGCCAGAGCACATCACTGGTTGGGGATTTAAGTCGAGTCGATACGACCCCCCCCCTTTTTTTTGAGGTTTAGTACGACCTCCCCCCTCCGGCCCCTCCTCATCGAATCGAGTCGTCGAGAGGGAGCGGGGGGGG
>MU966536.1:5068-22146 GCA_036418165.1 Cooperia oncophora
CAACTACTAGAAAACGTCTGATACGAACGATATGGTAGTCCTGTCGTTTGTCGAAAAAAACAGGTTGGCTCAGCGCCAAGCGTGATCGCGGACACGCCCATCATCCGCAGCGAACCAGAGTATGAGTTGTACTGTTTAGTCACTTACGAGATGATGTCGACTTATTAATATTTCCAGTTATTTCGGATTAGTTTGATGAATGAAAGTTTTGTACTATTTTTTTACATATCCGAGTTCTCTACAAAGCAAGTTTCGCTGTACAGGACTCAGCACACTGACACCTTTGCGCTGCTCGTTACTGGCTACCGCACTCATTACGACCCCCCCCCTCTCCTGGCGGCCAAATACGACCCCCCCCCCATGGGGATTCCCCTACCAATGCGCCCTACGCGTAGCGCGCGCTTGGGTTGACGTCAAAGATGAAACGTACATCAGCCGGTTATGCAAAAGCCGTATAACAGGAGCTATTAAACGCACCTCAAACTTGGGTAACTAAACCGATTACGGTGCGCCCGATTGTGTGCGCGACATTTTTAACTTCACGCGCAATTTTCGGGGGTACTGTACGTAGCCTGACAACCTGAACTTATAATCTTGTGGCAGCAATCGGCGTGCAGGTACGAGTTCTGCTCTCAGCCAAGTTTCTCGCTAAAACCAACAGTTATTACAATAGTCGTCACGCTTATCGAACTGCTGTGCTAACCATAACGTCACCACGGCAGCCTTCCTCCTTCTCACCATCAGCTTGACGACTTTACAACATGCAAACATTTAACGTGATGAGCCGGTTAGCCGATACTTGGCACAAGCTTATGCTCCATATAGTGTAGTTCGCTGCGGACGGTTGGGCGTGTCCGTGCGGCTGCGCTTGGCGCGGTGCCAAACTCGTTCTACACCAGTTGTTGAAGCGGGCAAGTGACAATACTGTATCATATCCTTCGTATTACTAGTCTTCTACCACTTTTTGTCGCAGACGCTCTTCAACAAGAAGGCAGAGAACGGCTTTGATAGGGTGACACACTCATACTGGCTGACACGCCCAACCGTCCGCAGAGAACTATAGAGTAACTCAGCGTTTTCCTCGTAATTTTCGTAATACGAACTGTAGCTTCGAAGCAGCAGTCACCATAACAGATGTTCAAGAACATGCAAACATTTCAGCCTTATTGTTCTCTGCCAGATTCTCCTTACCGACTCAACGCGTTACCCCATCAGGCCACGGCCTAAAAATGACGAGCTCAGAAGATGGAAGCCGTCTCCAGCAGTGCAATGGTTATCACACCAGCCCAGTGAGCGTGAAGTGCACTTGCATCCTGGGGTCAGGTATCTTACCCGTAAGCCAGCATCCTCGTGACAGTTTCAGGTTTTGAAAGACAAAAATGGTAAAGCTTCGCCGATGACTAATCATTTTCTGGGATGGAGCATGTATTCTACTCCCGTTCAGAAAGGCAGTCATCATGGTCCGCCCCGCCCACACACACACACACACACACACACACACACACACACACACATACACACATGTTCACTAGGGCTATGACCACGTTCAAAATTATAACTGGAACAGTTCGATCGAGGTACCACATTACTTATAAGCGGGAGCAAAATTCCAAAACGTCAACGATATCAAACACGGTACATTTCGGCGACGGTGCGGGAGGCAGGGCACGCCATCTTTGTGATCATCACAACAGGGGGTCGTATTTGCCCGCGATGGAGGGGGGGGGTCGTAAACGCATGGCCCATGTTGAAGTGGAGAGAGCAGTGATACACGGTACAAGTGAAAAGAAGCTCGAAAGGGACGATGAAAATGACAATAAAGAGAACTAATCACTATTGAACTATTCCTACGCCAAGGAGTCGAGAAAAATTTTCGCTGAAACTTGTAGTAGATGTTATCAGATGTCCTGATCACGAGTATGACATCATGTCTCCACACCTCCATGTTAGGCGCTCTGCTGAGGCTGAAACTGGGAAAACGAATGATTTCTCCAAGGCCAGGCCAAAAACCCCCAAATCACGAAAATTGATTCGAAGCGGATATGATGTCGTGTTCAGTGGGTCGAAGTACCACTGTGTGCAAATTTTCAGCCAAATCTGGCCTTCTAGAAAAAAAACCAATAAAAGAGCGGCCTGATTTCGACAGACTGGGGTGGGAATAGTTCAGTAGTGGCGAAAACTAGATCACAAACTAGAAAATACCAAGAAACTAAAACGAAAATCTAAAAAGCATTAAAAACAAACGAAATGAAATAACTCACTAACTTTAAATGCTAGTTGTTCGCGGTCAGCCGCACGCGCCGCACGCGAGTAGTGCTAATTCCCACGCTAATAATACAAGCTCATTGGTGCGCGCTATTTTACGGCCTGGAGCCAATTTCAAGCCAAACACGTGAAAAGTACCCCTCATTTGAACACCCATAACTTCGTTGAAAGTGAAGCTATCGGAGAGGGGTAAGTGGGAATGAGTAGAGCTAGGTTGGCTCTTGTCACCTGAATTGAGCGATTTCAAAAACGTTCCGATTCCAGAGATTTTCCCCGTTGTGATCATTGCGTGATCGGTCTGTGATCATTCTTGCGGATCGCTACGGTTTGGACGTCCATGGCAAGTTTCATACACGGCCTTTTGCAAAAAAAAAAGAATTGTGCCGGAAGCCTGAAGATTTCTACTTTCCAGCAAGGCTTTAATTTTCTTCCTAGGCCTGCTATTCGAAAAAATTCCCGTTGTGATCATTTCGTGACCACCCCCCACGACACGAAAAATCAGCCCCTCCGAGGCCATGAAACCTCCAGTTGGCTTGAAGACTTTGGTATGCTTCTAAAACACATGTTTTCGCAAAGGGTATCAGGAAATAGGCCATTGGGCGCCAATTGGCATCACCTCTGCAATGCGCCATGCATGGGGCTTTCACGCAGGTGTTTGGAAGGTGTAACTTCTAGATAGGGCTTCCCAATTGCAAGCAAATGTGCTCCTACGATCAGAAAAGTCCGGGAATGTACTTTCATCTGTTTATTAATCGTCACGTCGTGAGTCCTTTTGTTTGTTTATAAATTCATGGTGCCCTTGTGGGCGGTGATCGTAGCTCCTATCATCGCCCCTTCCTCGTACGTATTGTCAGTATGCTACACCAGCGCCAGAGTGCTGGACGTGCTTGGGACGTACGTAGGTACTGCGACCTCCCCCCCCCCCCCCCCCGCTCGACAGCAAAATTTTGTAAAAAAACCAGAAATTTTTTGGGAAAAAATGGACAAAGTGGTAGGAGGTTGGGAAAATCTAGGAAAGTGGTAGGTAGCATGGGGAGGGGGGTCGTACTTGAGGATGGAATTAGGGGGGGTCGTATTTTTCAGGAAATGATCACAACGCAATGGCGTGCCCTGGTGGGAGGGGGTATTTTGCAATTTCGCTGCTTCACTAGTTCCGGTTTACAAGAGTTACCCTGGTGGAACTTGTGAACATTTGTGAAGCTGGAGCAGCACGCTCGTCAAGCCATCATCGTCAAATGATTTTGTATTTTATTTCATAGCTTTGCAAGAGTTGACAGGTAGTCTCTACAAGCTGTGGTTGGTATCATTTGTGTATTCACAAGATTTCCCAGGTCTTCACTTTATGGCTCCACACGGCGATGGGAAGCAGCAGAAGTGCAAAAGGTCCCCCCCCCTGTCGCCGATCTGCGCCAACAAAGAAATAGTAACAGAATAGGCTCATGATAAAAAAAGAATCTAGAAGAATACCTCCAAACGATATCCTGCAATTTTTACATTGCCGTCATTATCCTTCGTGCCAGGCAACTGCGAAAGGCTAAAAATGTGAGATCAGCAATTCAGATGTTCATGTTTCAGAGCCACAATATATAAGATTTTGATTATTTCAACGTACACTCCTTTGAAGAACGCAACATAAAATAGAGAAGAGTAGTAGTTAGCAAATTGAAACAGAAACACTTTGAAAGTGTAGCTATTGTCGAAATCTGCTTGCGTTCTCGGACATTCCCAGCGCGTCAGCCGGTGAGCCAACGAATTATAGAACTGAAAAATAAAGATGAAAAAAAAGATTTAGGATGTTTCAGAAAGATACAGAAGTAAGCACACATAATACAAAAGTAATACACAATAATCTGAAGAGCTTACGTAATTCATGCACAAAATGATGGACAGATTGATAAAGGCAGCAGTGCTGGACACTATGAGGAATGCATACGAATCCACTGTAGGGTTGTCCATCTGAATACCCAAAAATTATGAATAAACTAGTAAGTCTGCAGTAAAATTTGAGAAATGTTCCCACACTAGCCAGGAGCCGCATACATATCACTCGATAAACAACCATTCCGAAAACAACGGCAAGAACAAGACACATCTGAATAAGTTCTCAAAATACTTCAGAAACTTTTCTAAGGGATAGCTAAATAGAATTCAGAAAAAAACTATAACTAACAAAGAAAAGAACTGTGACTCCTCCTGCGCAGAAATTCGCAAACCTTTTCTTTCCCGAAAGGTAAGGTTCTTCTTGTTGTGTTACCGGATTATATCGCCGGGTTTTCACACGAAACTGGAAATCCGGACGCACCGTGTCCTAGAAAACCAACTGTCATAGTCAATCAGAGCCACAAATTGGCTACCATAACCACTTGGAAGGTAAATAAAATGAATAAAGCACACAAAACACGAAAAACATGACTGCTCTTCTGCTCTCTTCCTGCAAGAGAATACTCCTTCAGATTACTGTATAATATACAGAAATATTATACAACAATCTGAAGAACTTACGTAATTCAAATACTTCCGATGAGGGATGATTCTCATAAGCGCCCTCTATCGCCCCAGATCCTCTGAAGACAGTCTTCGCGCTCAACCGCTTTGTAGGCGTTCTTCCTTGTACAAGTAATCGTGGTCCACAATCTCTACCACCCCAGTTTTGGGGCTTCATAGGTAACAAGGGGCTGCAGTCTGCATTAAGGGCAGCTCTAACACCTCCATAGTTGCCATCTCACCAAAAGGCTATTCTCTGTCAGGAATTCAGTTTTTACACCACGTTTTTCGCTTTTCTCACTTTTGCATGGTATTGACATGCGAAGAAACAAGTAGTGAGACAAAGGTGGCATAAACCTTCACTGACATAAAACAAACAAGTCGGAAGAACTCGTCCAGAGAGGCTGTCAAATGGTTTTTTTCTCCCCTGGAGAGTAACTTAGCCACTTTATGGTTGTAGTTGAAACTATCCACAATGTGCAATCGTGGGGTTTGTCTCAAAGATGCTTCAAGAGTAAAACAGCTGACAGATGGACAACAGTAACAAAAAAAATGGAACACGCCAGCTCCCTTTTCAGTAATTTCGTTGAAATTTTTTTCAATCTGTACTCGAATACTGTGCCCTTATAAAAAATTAGCAATTGGTATCTGCTGATATCTAATATCTGATGTATCTAACCCTGCTCATTCATCTTCCAATATACAAATATCTAGCGGTTCAAAATGGATATTTTTTTGCTTGTTCCAAAGCGATAATGCAAAATGACATTGAAGGTTACATGACCAACACCTTACCTCTTCAACGACGAAATCGAGCAGACCCCATTTCCAGGCAATTTCAGCATGATACCTTTTCCAGCCTTCGAGGAAAAATGTAGCCCATACACACATCAGAGCAGCGAATATTACAGTAACACCATTATCAAAGAGATATGACATCTATAACACACAAAATGTACATTGTGGCTCAATGTTAAGCAAAAATAGCACCTTTGCATAGAGACAGCTGTTCTTAAGTAGCTGAAAGTCGCAATAGTTTTCACACTGAGGACATACGATGGTTGTTGCTCCAACGCCGTCGCTTCCACAAATATCGTTGCTTAAAAAAATAATGAACTTTACTCTTGATTCCGTACATCCCCTCCCTATCTCATATTTTGGTTCATAACCTTCAAATGGACAATACAATGGGCCTCACCGCTCGCCTCGCGTTTGTTTTTAGTAAACGGGGTATACTCTACCTTCGTAATGCGTCACGTGACGAGTCAATGATGATTACAATTGTGGACATTCGCCAAATAAGTTATTCGCCCACAAATCCTCACTCTGGTGTGTACAAAGCTACCGTAAAGCTCACAGTTTTTCTAATAATGATGAGTTTTGAGTCCAGTCTGAACCATGTTTTTAAATGTTTTTAAACGAATGGAACATCGGATACCACAAAAGCTGTCGGCACGAAGGGTGCACCTTTCATCATCATCAGAGATGATTATTCGTCTCCGTCGTCGTCCCACCGTGTAGGACGACGATCCTTTCCAAAGTTTGCCCTTACCTGACGGGGGGGGGGGTCAGGTTGATTACGAATGCTGGAACCACTGAACACCCAAACACCCTTTAAGAGCATTTCAAAGGGTCAAAACGCTCATTGTAATCGATTCTGGTCGTGTTCGCGATTTTAAGGTAGTGGTCAATGTTCGAGAACCGGTAGATTATCCTTGGCATCTTTTCGTCGGAATAAACACATTCCGGTCATTTCCGAACAAAATCAGGAACAGAGCATCGTATTCCAAGGCGAGTATTGCTTTCGTTTGGCCACATCGATAGTTGTAATATATCAACCTAGTCGGATGAAAGAAAGCTATGCACGGAACTTTTCCGGAGAAAAATATGTACAGTCGCTTTCGTGGCAGACACACGGGCCTCAGAGGGGAGGTTGAGGTAAATGCGACACCATTCCGTTCTCCAATCGTTGAAGCGGGCAAGCGAGAACAGTAACTGGAAAACGGGTAGGCGCAGCTTCAAACCCGCCCTCCTGACACGCCCCAGCGTCTGCGACGAAAACGAGTATGCATATAAAAGGGCCGGGGACTAGGATAAACTTGATAAATAACACATAGACAAAAAAAATTATTTGCAAGTATGAGTCTGTGATATGGGAAAATTTACCTGACCACATCCTCAGACAAATTCCAAATTCCAAACAACACTGTTATGATACCCATGAGAGCTGCTATATATAACGATCGCGTATAATATCCCAGCCAGGCGAAGTAAAAGGCTACTTTAGTACCAAAATATCGCCTTAAATAATGAACTTTGTACATACAGTTGTTGCCGAAAGCCATCAGTGAACAATGATCCGGAGCTGCAGGCTCAAGATAAGGTTCTCGAATCAACTAACTTTATGCAGTCCAAAGGCTGGTACTTCAAGATATTCCTCCACGAAACCCAGTGGTTGTACAATAGCTCTCGCTGAGACAACTCAGTTCCTCTGGGCACTACTTCTCTGATTGTCTGAATTTGGAATGGACAGATTAATGGAATGTACCAAAACCAAGGTTATGCGTTCTATACCCGTGAACTAGTTTTGTCATCTACTGTTCTTGAAAACTTAGAACTGCACGAAAACTTCGCACCTGATGAAGAGGAAATGCAGCGTTGTAGACACCTTGGGCCAGCAATCGTTCAATACCAAATCGGTACTGAGTCGCGCGCTTCTTTAATATGGGACTATCATAATGAGCGCGAGTGAGCAAATCGAAGACCATTCGTGATCTCTCCGCATTCGGAAATAAGATGTCGGGTCGATCCCAGTTAACGAATCTAGAAATACAAAAAGTTCGCAGAAACCCAGCAAAGGATGGAAAACAAGCGAAGAATTTGTCAATCATTAAATGATTAAATTGCACGAACAACTCACTGTTTCCGACGATCGCTGGAGTAAGGCGCAGTGAAGAAATCCGGTTCTTCCAGAACCTTTCTCACTCGCGCATCAAAATCAAATATACCAATTCGAGAAAGAATGCTGTCTACAAAACCAGGAAGAGAGGTTCTATCCTAAAAATATTGGAATTCAGACAAGCGCACGCTACATTCAAATATTACGTCGTGTGCACCTGGAAGACCACATCGCTTTCCTGGACAGGAAGCTTCACAGAAAGAAGTTGTGCCTGCTTTTCGAGAACAGCAAACGGCGCATGCAGCAACACAAATCGTGTGCGACCGAGCTGAAAATTAGGCGTAGCATAGAAATGATGATTTAAAAAAATTGAAATATAAATATTGGCATTCACCGTTTCGGCATGTAATTCGAACGTGGTGTTACAAGACTCAGAGAAGAAAGAGGGAGGAAGGGCGTCAATAACTTTGGAAGGGGGGGGGCATACCTGTAAGCGCTTGTCTAGTCTTTTCAGAGTCGTGTCTCACACTGTAAGTCCTGTCGATTCCTGTCGACCACTAGGTAAACTCCTGTGGAGCTTGACGAAATGGTACTATGATCATTTGATCGCCTTTTCTACATTTTCATCCAATCTTGACCAGTCATTTTGACAAGTTTAATGGGATACAGGGTGTTTAGCAGTGATAACAAGGCTCACACGGTGTTGTCAAGGTTCTCCGCTGTTGCATACAGTTCACAGGATTTGTTGTGCTAACAACCGCTTACAGGTGTGCTCTCCCCCTAGGTTATTAGCGCTGAAAGGAGGACATGGTTGAAAACGTATCCAATAAGACCGCGTGCTTTCGGTTTCGACCATCATACGAGCAAGTGTGGAGGAGATAGTGCAGGTGAGGGCGAGAGATCACACGAATCAGTGGCCCAGCATATCGTTTACATGCATGTAGGCAACTCGTCGTCATGCTCTTGTGGTCCTAAGTTGTTAGCCGCCCGCTACCTGAGCTCTCGTAGCGCGAAGACGGCGCTTCCTTGCTGACTGCGGACACATGTTACCCATTTATGAAGGTAACTGGGCTTTCTTAAGTAGCAGCCACAGGAGCACGCCAATACTTACTTACTTATACATAGTGATGAATTAAGGAGCTGTAGCAGTGAAAACCAGTCGAAAAGAAGGAAGAAAGTGTTACAAAAAGGAAGGTCATCACACCGCTTTCCCACTCATCAAATTGCTACCAATGTGATGACAAGACCGTGGGACGATACTGCGGTGCAGCCTGGCTTGGTGAGGACATTGAGTGGTACTTCGCTAAACTTATACAGGCGTGAAGACTTGTGAAATAGTGTGACCAAAGTGGCTCGCCCTTAAGGTTCCGCATCTTCACAGGAACTCACAGTTTTGACCATCTGAGACCTGTTAGTTGACATGAACCAGCAAAAGAAAACAGCGAAAATGCCACATCCCCCCCCAAACCGAAGCGTCCGAAGTTGTTGATTAAAACTGCAATCCCTTCGTAATCTCCGGCATGCTACACGCGCCACGAGCCTAATCAGGGAAACTGCGGCTTGCTAACCACCTAAATAAGCTTCCAGGACCACAAGAACTGAATGGCATTTCTCGACTGAATGGTTTTCAGAAAGGAAACATGGAATTTGTTGAACGTACCGTAGGTGAAATATTGACTCGCTCGATCTGCAAACCCATTCGTTGGAGATTCATTTCGTAATAGTATCTTCTCAGTGGTTTTTTCTCTGAGGCGCTTGTTGGCGATTGTGGACTATCCTTGTCCTAAACCAACTCACTGTCCTATGATTAAACATAACATTTAGCTGGATGAAAAATTCTAGCGATCGTTTTGAAAAGCTCGAATTTCTAGCGATCGCTTACAGCGCTCATCTTCTCAGAATATGCAAGCATAAAAATGCCAAAATACCCTTGAGTTTCCAACAAATGCATAAGTATCATACATCATCGTCTTCATCTGGATCAATTTCAGCTGCAGACGGCCCATCGCTACTTGTTGAACCGTTAGCCGACTCATCCTCATAGGCAAGCACATAATCAATCTGGAATATTACCGGTTGTCCATATAACATTATGAAAGAAAACTCGGCACTAATGATTTATTCCTACCCCGATCTTCCGAAATCAGGCCAGTTTTTTACCGACTTTTTTTCTACAAGAGCAGACTTGGCGAAAATTTGTTTTTAGGGGTAGTTTGACATTTTCAACACGAATTCAACATGAGCTCGGTCTGAAACTGCCTGGCGCCCGCTCTATAGGCACCGCCGCCAAAATAACTTAATCACCAAATTCGCCAAAAACTTATCCCCTGGGGTAGTTTGACCTACTGAACATGAATAACATATCTATAGGGCGCCAATAGACTTCGGTATCGAGGAAAGGCAGTTTGCTGCGCTTGTCTGCATCCCCTGAAGATAACGACCCCCTCCATTCCTAAGACTGAGCCTGACCTGAGGGGAACAACTTCTCCTAAGCTCAGCCTTAGCAGACGGCTAAATGGCGCCAGCGCCAAAGACGACGATGATTCGCGACAAGGATGTCAATAACCTCGTGAACAAGTTTCCACCGATTTCGGTGAGAAGGGTGGTAACGCCGAAGTGGAGCCTAATGGCGCCAGCGCCAAAAGTAATGTAATATCCGCGATCAGCACTCCGAGTTACCCATACAGTTGAAGTTTCAGCAAAAAAAAATTGAGTTTTCGGGGTAAGAATATTTGAATGGTGCCGAAAACTCAAATCAAACACTACTAACCTGTCGTTTTCCATCCGAGAAATAACAACTTTTGTCCCATTCCAGCGCGAAAAAATCTTTCATCTCCTTGGACTGATACTGGAAAAGGAAGACAAACTTAAGAGCTGTAAATATGATCCACCACATCAAGGATTTCATGTCGGTGTCTTATCAAGGTGATAAGATACCAACATGGCATTTTTTTCATTATCGATTAGAAAACATTAGATATAACATAAGTGGCAAAGTTGATAACATCATTTCGAAACGCTCACTTCATATTTCTTTTCGAGGCTGTCGTCACAAGGCATTTCCGCATGGCCGAGAGTAAGGCCGATATCACCACCACCAACACCACCACCACTTATTTCCACACAATCGCTCACATCTCCGTTGTTATCGGATTTCACTGCAAGAATCCCACCTAGACATATTGTGAACATAACCATAGTGTGAAATTGTAGTGCCTCACTGTGAGCATGGGTCAAAATGGAAAAAAAAACTAGGCTTTGTTCAATTCCTGACCTACTCTGTTCTCTGTGTTCCGTTTTCCTTCAACTCATGTACTGAAGCACTGCTTTTTTGTCGTTATAATAAACCCACTAAGATGTAATATTAATTGCTAACCAAAAGCGCTTAACCATATAATATCACCTTCGACAAGACCAGAGTTTCAAACATTTTCATTTAGTGTTGCGTATTAAATGCACGCTCCGCGTTCAAGAATGGTCTCCAGTGCGGCTCAAATGCTACTGACATTGTGGGGAATGACATAAACACGAAAAGAGCAGGAAAGAACCAGCCCGAAATTCCTCATATATACCACACGCTGAACCGCGCTTGTATGTGCATAAGACGAGGAAAGGGCGTGGTCACGAGTCCTCACTTGTGTTCGCCAGCTCTTTCTCCTTATGACCTCATCTCACCAATTGAAAAGAAGTGAGAGAGTAGCGAAACAACCACACCATCAGAAAAGGAAAGTTGGGCGTTGCTTTAGCAAGTGGGTGGGCCGTGGCCTCGCCCCAAGCGCAAGGGCTTATCATTCATTTTCCTGAGCTGCGGAGGGAAATACTATTATACATCTTCTAGTTGCGAATAGGACTGCTATATTTAAAGAACGCGCTTGAACATCAAGTGAACAGCGTGCCTTCGCGCATGGGACAGTGGTCACTCATACCCTAGCCACACTTAGAAATGATTAAAGTGAAAAACAGTCTCAATCGAAGCAACACACCTTGCTTACAAGTGAAATTAAAATTCCAAAGGCAAGGGCTCAGTCTAATGAGCATCAAAACTTTAGCGATGTTATAAGGAAGTCTCTTACCCTTACGAGATATACATGAGCGAGAGTGGCTCGGCATCTGAAAGAATCAGAGTGATGGAATACAAATCAAATCAACGAGATTAGCGAACTTCATACAGCGCGCACGATGTCGTTTAGATAGTAGGTAGTGAACCAGAAGTATGTTCCCTTTCGAAAGTCTCATTTATGGTGATGTCAGGGCTGGCAAGAGAAACCGTTCTTCTGATTTCGCTGTCCGGCGTTGAGGAGCTATTGCACTTTGGCCAGTTCCTTTTGTTAGTTTATGTGGAGAATCAGGTCCCATTTTGGTGAGACCTGAGTTTGCGAAATGGTGCGAGTGAGCAACTTCGGTCACAGGACTTTGCAAGCCTTCACAGGACGACCCACGAGCTTAGCTGAGTACCATTTGATGCCCCCCCCCTCCAAGCCGAAATGCTCCTATTGTAATCCAAAAATTAAGATTACATGTTCAGACTACTACGCCACTATCAAGCGCATAGTAACATACATAAAGATTTGTAATTCAGTTCGAGATACAAGGAATCCCTTCGCCAGGGCACGGGGGCGTAGTACTTCACAAAGAAATGCTTCCAGGACGGAGCCATGGATCGCTGATTTCAAAGCTGCCTCTCACATCTGTAGAGCGCTGCTCGCTTGTGCGCAGTCAAGAAGGACATTATGAACGCTGCCCTTAGACCATGGAAATCGTGGCGAGCGCGCAGCTGTGATAGGCCATAGGATCACGAGCACAAAATCGACTTCTTGCTGGACTCATTTTTGCTTTTTTTCCAGAAAGTATGGTTGAAAAGACTCTAACATCGCACCTTCATCAACTCTTGCGTGTATTTCTCGGAATGCTTGGGTAGTTTGCCGCTTAGAATTGTCCATTAAAAAGCCTAAAACCTCTATCTGTTTGGAAATTTGGTTCGGTGTGTAGTTTGCTCTCCCCCTAGGCACAAATACCAAGTTCCCAGAAGAGTCATACCACCTCTGTAACTAGGCTAAACTTTTGACTGGTGGTAGAATAACACGCAGAGAATGTCGTCTTGCCCGAAAGTTTCGTGACTGAATCTCCCAGAGGAATCACTGGAGTATAGGGAGTGTAATGTGTGCGGTGTGAAGATCGCCGGAGGGCGCTGGCATCCAGAGTGCGGTGTTACAGTTTTCTGCGGTTATGGAATCCGTGCTTAGAATGTGGAATTATTTTAGTGTTAAAGTTTTAGTCAAATCACACTCTTCGTGATTCCGGAAAATTGGGAGTCTTAGGTCCTTCGTAGAGAAGTTACGGACGTCCTCAGTCACTGCGAGCTAACATCGACGACCGATCTTCAGATCAGGGTTCAATACTGTGATAAGTAAAACAACGGTGTCATTATAACCCCCTTCCCATACACCCATATCCCTCTGATATGACCCTCACCCCTCTCACAGCTTATCTCCTATCTTCCCAAGTTTGCCCAACTTCGTGCAAACTTCCACTTTCCACCTTCCCAAAAAAACTGCAACCGAGCAGGAGAGGGGCTCGTCACTAATCAACTAATAGAAACAGTGGTATGTCACAGTGCGCCACCGTCGGCAACCTGGGGGAGACCGGCCAACATTGACCGGATACGACTATCCCTCCATTGCGACACTATCAGTGATGTATATAGCGCGAGTGAAAGGAGAAAAATTAACAATCGAGGACATTTTGCTTAGACCGAATACGACCCTTCTACAGCGACCCGTTACGACCCACCTCCACACCCATAATGCAGACTCGAACTTCGAAGTGAGGAATGGTGCCATGGTCATGCCAGTGGGTTATTATTAGACACAATAAATGAATAAATATATACAGCCGTGTATGTATTTTCTTTGTACACAAAATTGTAAGAAGGCTGCTGTTTACACGAGAATCAACCTCATGTGAACCTGATGGTGCACTTTGTGGACACCTGTCTTGAATGCAAAGCTGTCCTCTTCGAAACTATTAAATCAAACAACAAAGTACCAAGAGGCCTGGTGGGTTTCCTTCAGATCCGACGCAGCTGCTGGTTAGAAAAATGCCAACGAGAACACCGCCACCGCCTTTTTACTTCGAAAGACTGCAGCGAAATCCTGCGGTGAGGAAACATTTGACCCAGCTCCTGCTTTTTCAGATAGCATAAAAAGATAACTCAATCCGCAAATCAGGTTTCTATGTTTTTTGCGCCCTGGAACTGCTGATTCAGGCTACCGTGAACTTGTAGGAAACTACTCCAGTTCTTTTTACAGGTAAATGTACACAAAAGTTGTTGAACTCATGACGATGAAGGTATTTCAGCCACGTTCAAAAAAAGCAGAAAAGCAAGCTTGGCTGAAACTCGATATTACGATCTACTGCCTGTGAGATAAACCACTTCCTCTGCGAGCACCTCCCATAAAAACCTCCACCTAGCTCTGCAAACAAGACAATTTCGTGTCACACATGATATATAAAAAGGATGCTGGATAAAGTCTTCGCTACAGATCAATCCCTACCTTAGATACGGCACGCATTCTACTTCCATTCAGAATCGTAGTGGCTTATTGAATGCGATGTGGCCTATACAATGACTTGCGGGGCCAGCCGATGTACAAGTCAGTGTTCTTATCCTTTCCAAGACGAATCTGGTACCAGTTAATCGTCGCCGAAGGGTAGAAGGCTACTTTAACCAGGGCGAGAGCCGATGAAAGACTTAACCCTTGACCTCGCCCGTGGTAAGCGCTTGCCACCTGCCACCTCCGTCTTCAGCTTGTAAGATACACAGTTTAACGACCCTTACAGAAGTGTAAAGGTTACCGTGAACAAACATATCGTTCCGGGATCCTTTGCAGCCATTCGCAACTCGAAGTTGAAGGACAGAAAAAGAAAAGCATAAAATATGGCTGCGAAGTCGCAACACTAGCGAAGAATGTCCTCTACCTCCAGCGCAAAAGAGAAGCATTCTCTTGCAGATAAAACAGAGCGCAAAACAAAAAGGTAGGGTCTCGGAAATCACCAGGAAGCCTAGGGCAATTTGAGGGCCTGTTTTGTGTGGATAGGTGTTCGACGAACTGGTAAGATCCATAGAAAGAGACGAGAACAAAAGGGTTGAGACAATAAAATTTTGGGGAAAAACGTGCCACAGAGATATGGATCAGTATGATAATAATAGGCTGATAAAGCTCCATTGGTGCACAAACGCTGAAACATATGACTGAAAATGAACATAGAAGATTCGAATCACTGCTGATTACAGTCCCTTTCTAAGCCCACAGAAAAAAAATCACTGTATGAAAACAGAAAATGAACCATTCTGGAAGTGAATGGCAAAGAATCAACAATAAAAACGTTGACTCACGAAAGCGAACAGTCACTAAGTAACCAAATTGTATAAATATCAGACTCACACCTTGATAGGGCACTCAACGAAAGAAAAAGTGGAAGAAAGTGATGCACTCAGGCGATTAACGGGCTGCATTCACAGTGACTAACACTGACTATGATCAACTCAAACACTAAGTACTCTAAGTGTGAATAAACGTGTCGGGAAATGGCAGGACCACCTCTGTTTGAACCCTTAAAGAAACCCTTCGTAAGCAAATCGGTTTTCCATTGCAGTTCTACGATTCACTGATGTTACTATAGTGGGCCCATACAATAAGCGTTGAGAGGAAGATACATATGCAGGAGCACGAGCTCGAGTCACGACGTACGTAGTTAGGAGACTAAGTAACAAAGATGTTAAGAGAATCACGTCAAAAGTCCAAAGAGCTCGTGTTATGAAGTGGAGCTGCAATGATGGACCGGGTCCTCCTAAGATCCAATGCTCTTTCTTTATTATGTCAGGTCTATCAGCATGAATCACTACACAAAATATACGATCTATCGATAAAAACAGAAGCTTACAGCGTTGCACCGATGGGGTCCCGGCCGGCAGATGAATACACATTTCTTCGATACTCAAGATCGATAGATCGATTCATCTCTTCCCCAATCAGAAATCGAAGTCACCCAGAAGACTTCACACTATCACACTTCCTTATTTCCCTTTTTCACTTCCTCACAGCTACCTGAGAGAAAATGTAACGATGAAGCGCAACAATGGATGTGAAGATACAGCTGCAGGACCGTAAGTGCTTGACAAGCAAGTAGGATGATTTCGGGAACAGTTACGACAACAGATTCCTATAACAGACTGCAATCAAGTAAGAAGCGAAGCAATAGACAGAGCTGATACCAGTGGTATTGCACAGTGCTGTTTTTAGGGTAACCACAAGGGAGTTTTAAGCTTGGCAACATGCCTCGAATGAAGGAGAACCACCAAACACAATGCGAAACACCAGGGACTGATTGGATAAAAAATGCTGACCACCTGTTGGCGCTGAGGGGCCGGAAAATGAGTCACAGGACGCCAAGAAAAATCAAGAAAATGGCGCATTCACAGAAGCTCAGAATGAGTTTTTGTAAAAGCTGCACAGTTAGCTTAACTGTAGCTTACAATCGACTCCAGAAAGTGAGCGATCGCCACCTACCGCATCCAATACAGATAAAATACAGTAGGGTTGTGAGAAACACGACGTTCGAACCATATATTAGGGTGTCCGGAAAGTTTTGAGAAATATCAACCAGCTCACTTTAACACTTGTCAACAACAATAAGAGATAGTGGTTCATAGTTATAATGAATATTGTCCATCCTATGTCCCTTACCTTTTGGGCGGGATTACCTTGCGTGGGAGCTAGAACTAAGCGAGTACTGAGAATGAGGGGCGTACGCAACATCTAAGCTAAACTTCCATGGAAGAGACCGATTGATCTCCTAGTATAGATGATTTTGAAGCGCATTTTATCCAGCATCGGAGGCGGTTCCTCATTCCCGATTTGACCGATAGAGGAGCCAGAACGGTGAAGATGAAGTAAAAGGCGTTGAGAGTCGTGCGCGCTCGTACATTTTTCAGGTAATGTCAAATCATACCAACAATGGAGAATAATAACAACCAGCATTAGTATTGATCTACAAACATTTCTCTTTCTCATAGCACTTGATATATGACTTTCTGTTGGGGCATTCGCTTGCTACACTTCTTCAAACTAAAAGTGTGAAATTTTCTCAAAACTTTCCGGACAACCTAATATCTGCCTGACTCTGAAGGCACAGCTTCCTGCTGCAGCTCCGTTATAGGGCGGCAGCTTGCCAAACAAGCTTCTCATGAATCACGTCTGTTATTTCCTTCTGCACTTCAACAGCACTGCATTCTGAATTCTCTTCCGGAATTATGATTGTTATACAGCTGGAATGCATAGAATTACTAGGAGAAAATTGTTGCCATGAAAATGGTGCGCGGTTAAGCTGTGAGGCAGCGCATGATCCGACGAAACAGGATCACTACCTG
>MU966538.1:3874-19992 GCA_036418165.1 Cooperia oncophora
CTTTCAGCACGCTGGAGTGAAAATGCGTGAAATTATGATGCCGAAGAAGCACAAGCGAGTATACCATAGCATTCGTCAAAAGATGAAGAAGGACAAGTCTGAAGCTATCAAAATCAAGGCCAAACGAGCGAAAATTGAAGAGTCAGCAACCAGCTAAGCAGGTATTGCAGCGCTCGCTTCATAGTTTCTGTTGGTGGCGAGCTATCGTGTACTGGTTGTAATTATCTTGACCAGCTTGTGAATTTCTTGTGTTTTGCTCTTAGGAAATACGCTGGGTCATGCAGAACTTTGTTTGAATCTCCCATTGAGTATGTCGCACTACAATGTTAGTTAGTCTGTGACTTCGTGACGGGAATATAGGCCTGCGGGGTCGGATTCTCTGTAATTTTCGAGATTCTATCGTACATTTGACGCTTAACGTGGCGCTTAATTGAGGATGTACTAAGCAATCAAAAGAAAGGATCCCATATTATTTTTGCCACCGTTTTCATTTTAATTTGTTTCCTTTCACATTGTTGACTGTTGTTGTTTTCTGTTCAAAATCTGAAGTCATTTGTTGGACATGGGTATGCGTTGTTTGCATACAAATGAACTTTCTACGATGATTTTATCACTATTCACTAATTTCTAAGTAAATACCTAACAGGAAGAACTCGTAGATGCTGAGCGAATCAATTTCTTTACAATCACAATATGGAGTGCCGGAGAGTAAACATTCAGACTACAACAATCGCTACACATCCATGTGAACTGAATGGGTGGCCCTGCGATGTGATCATACCCGATATAATACTGTTTCTAAGAGGAAATGGTCTTACCAATGTGTCTAATACATCCTATTTGACAAACGGACTATCAGAAACAAGCGGGAATGCTCGAATTCAACAAACTCAATCAAACCAATGATTCCATTGACAATCTTCGGTCCACGGTCCGACACATATGAAACACCAGTCCATGCCACAGTTGGTGCAATGGATATGAGTGCAACCTTCGTTCCGCTCGGTGTTCACCTTACAGCCGGGACATTTTCTCAAATAATGCTGTGACAGTAGCTTTACGTCGCAGACAAGAGCAAGAAGAAAACTGTTCCAAAGGCTCAGTCAACACCAATATGAAGTTTTGGTCTTGCATGCTTCACTTAGAAAGCGTTCATACTTCGCGATCTGATCGTATAACTCGCGCGATGGATAGCGCAGTCTAGAACGCGCTTTCAAACCGCATTTGTACTTTATGACTGAAAGGAATAGGACAATCTGCAATCAAACATTTTGGAGAATGTGCGCCGAAGTAGATGAGGATCGATCGATCCTGGTCGGTAGCGCGTGTTCTCCCGTGTCGCCCATTTCACTGAATTCTAATTCTTCGAAGTAGCCAGCGAACGGAGTCTGTCAGTTTATATCTACTCCGCGCATTCTCCTAAAACGATGAATCGTCGCCTCACTTATTCTTTTGAGTCGCAATGTATGGTGTTAGGTTGCCCTAGAGTATTCTGTTTTGTGTAGGTCATCGTTTCTCCATATCTAAGAGTAAACTTGCAGATGACCTATAACGCTTCCCCGACTCCTGACATCTCCTCTGAGTACTAGGCAATCCGCCGCATATGCCACTGGCTAATTCTTTCTGAGTTATCGCCAAGATCGAAGCTTCCCCTTGGCGAAGTTATTAGAATGTGAAATTCTCGGTATGTCAAGAGCGAAGTTCCTTTTTGAAGATCAAAACTTGGTCATATTGTATCGCTGTGTTTAATGATAACATTCTGGAGTGCTGGAGATAAAGCTGGAGGGTCTATAGGTAAGGAAGTCCATGAAAAAGGACTCCATGTGGAGGGGGTCGTATTGTACAGGCAATCTTAATTCGGAACCATTGCGTATCCTAGCCGTGGATGGCGCACGATGATCATTCAGAGGAGAGCGGGATCTAGATAATTTCCATAACGGACTGTGAAATAGAAGGCTCAAATACATGTACATTGCTAGCACAACTACTCCGAATCATACAATAGGTAGCCACAGCATCAACATCTAAAATAGACAACCACTCACTTGGTCGTGGCTTGTATGGTGATTGTTGTCGGATCGTCTCCACCGCAGACACAATCAGCAGATTTGCAAAGCCTGTGTTAGATAGACAAGTATAGATTACAAACAATTTGTAATGAGATTAACACTAAAAACTCCCAAAGAATAAGAAATGTATATCCCTAATATTACCTGCAGAAAAGACGAAGGCAATCTGGACACGACGTTTTCCCGTCATCGTTTTCAATCTCCCAAAAAAACGATGAATTACAATCAGGATAAGGACAAAATACCCCTGAATAACGAATTTCCACCTAGAGCGATTGCGATAAACAGATAAGCATACCTCGATCGTCCAGCTCAACAAGTTTCTCAGCAGCAATTTTTTGATACTGCTGGTACTTCTCGTTACCCAATATTCGAAAATGGTGCGCATCAGCGATACACCCTGAGAAAGCAGAGAGAGATTTGAGGTATGCCGTAAATCCTGCTCCTTGTAGCCATTACTCTCGCATGGATAATAGATATATTTTCTCCGAAAAGGAAAACCGAAGTCTACTCGAAAGCGTGGCCTCAGTCCCAACTGAAAAGAAGAAAAACTTGGAATTGTACTTACTTTCACAGCCTGGATATGGGCAGGCGATTGTATAGCCGAAGAGTGGGCGAAAAACGAAGCGACCTTCCTTCAGCGCGAAGGCTAAGCATTCATATAAGCACTGACGGCAGACCAAATGACGGCAACCAAAATCAAAAAGGTATGTGGTGTGCTCATCTAAGCAGACACTACACTCAGCATGCTCCCAATTACCACGTATGTGAGAAAGGACCGCTCCTACCTGAAAAGGGTTGCCTTAGTAAAAGAAAACGAGCCAAGACAGTTGGAAATAAGTTAGAAACCTAACGCAATGGGAAGTATACCTCATTACATTTGATGCACTTGAAAGAGAATGCAGCGTAAGAGTTGGCGTTACAGTCGGCACAGTGAACCTCGATCTGGCGGCTGAAACCATACGGTTTTCAGATACAGTAGGCTTGAAAGAAGAAAATTTATTACCTCCTCAAGACATCTTTCCAACACGACGGCTCTCTCTTCACCAACAAAGCAGACGAAGAGCATTCGCTGCAGTAGACCCGAAGTTTAGCCCGCTGGACGTCATTGCATTTTTTGCACCATACATAGAACGACCCAATCTCCGGTGTATTACGAACCAATGGAGTGTCCCCAGCAGAGGCGTTCGTGGACAATGTTGAAGACTGGCGATTTTCAACGAAGACAATGAGAGACCTGAAATGCTGTCCAGGACTGTAAAGACGAAGGATACGAATACTAACACATCCCAGTTGGATTAAACAGTAAATAGCTCCAAACGCACACGCGGCCGTTCGAAGAACTTCTGCATCTGGGAACACTCGTGAGGTGAGGAATCTCGCCCAAGCCTACGATAGAAGAATTCTGTAGCGGGCATACTACTATGGGCAAAAAATGTTCCGCATCACGGTGATCCTAGTTTAGCACAAAGAGTCTCCTGAACATTTCCCCTCCCCCTGCGCGACTAGTCGACTTGCCTCAGTCTAAGGGAAAAAATCATCGTTACAAGCTTGGATCACTCATATAAAACAGTTTTGCTGCGCACGCTGACGCGCGCATCATACAGCTGTTGAAAAGCAAGGTGTTCGTCAAATCGCTCCGCATCCTTCGAGTTACCCTACTTATCCCATGTTTAAATGAGGCACACAGTCACGCCTACAGCGTGTCAGAGATGTCATGTGTGCATAAAGAAGAAAGGTACACCAAGTAACTGGTTAATGTAATAAAGTAATCAATTACGTCGTTGGTCCTAACAGAAGATCCCTCAAAAATGTCGTCCGCTCTAATGCACGTCCACATAGCACGACCTTAAATAGGCTATGGTTATGGAAGAAGATTTATCTCAAACGACAAATTATTTCATAAACGAGGCTCGAAGTACTCTCTTTATCCATGAGCCAGGGTAGGCGTGGCATTTGAACATGGCACGGAACTCATTGCTCGTGACCAGAGACAGGACAACAATTGTGTCAAGATGAAAATATCTCACCAGAAGCACAGACACCTTCAGGTTAAGTTGAAAATGCGGCCACGCCTACCCGATCTCAGGGATTTCGAGTATACCAGGTGCCAAACTGTTGAGGGTGGAAAAAAAATCACTGAATTGAGCATGAACTCATACCCAACCCAGGGCATGCGGATTGTACGCTAGAGTGCGTTCGAGCAACGTGTTATCCATTTTAACTCCCATTTGTTGGAACTCTTTGAAACCTCCCCACTAAAAAGCATCCCCATTTCCATGACATATGGGAACAAAAGTTCGTAGGACATTCATTTTCTAGTTTTTCTTAGAACACATTCAAGCAATATTCACTTGCCTTGAGCAAATCTGGTGGTATTCCAGTTTTTGTACTAATCTTTTCTTCAATACTTTGGACTGTGTCATTCAGAGAAAACGGTATGGAAAGCGATCGTTTTGAATGGTCTGCCCGGTCATGAATTACCACCAACAGTTCGTCCATCGGGCATCCCTGAAACGTACTTTCGTTCATATCTATATCGAATAGTGTGAGAATAGAATATGGCTCTAAAAAAGATTAACATTCTAAGAACGCGTGGTCTAAAGTAGAGAGGGGTTAAGGTAGCGTTCAGACTTCGCGAGGCAGCGCTTCGGTCGCGCGTTTGACGCGATGCGCATGCTTTCAACTGCATCGATCGCGTCGAGCGCGCGACCGAAGCGCTGCCGTCGCGAAGTCTGAACGCTGCCTAACGCAGGTGAGCGGAGCCACGCGGCTGCGCTACTACGTCTACAGTCCTCATCATTGCGGACTGTCGGGGCGGCTGAGCCGCGCTGCACTGTGACGCGACAGCGGCTGCGGCTCGGTGACGGCGAATCAGCTGATTTCGATGGAATTCGGCTGCGAATTCCCACTTTTTCAGCTCTTCAAGCTTCGAAAGTGGAAGGTGAGTTATTTTGAACAATTTTAAATTGTACTGGCTCTGATTTCCTTTATTTTTATGTCGATTATTATGCTCTTTTCCTTGTATTTTGCCTTATTTCAGGCATTTATTCAAATGGCTTGCATTCTTTCAGATTCATTCAGAGCCAGTACAATTTAAAATTGTCAAAATACTCACCTTCCACTTTCGAAGCTTGAAGAGCTGAAAAAGTGGGAATTCGCAGCCGAATTCCATGGAAATCAGCTGATTCGCCGTCACCGAGCCGCAGCCGCTGTCGCGTCACAGTGCAGCGCGGCTCAGCCGCCCCGACAGTCCGCAATGATGAGGACTGTACTCTAGGTGGTATGCCGCCTGCGGCTCCCATCGTCTGGGTCTTCCAAGTCTATGCCTTGGGCAAAGGGTGGAAGATATGTCAACGTGCCGTTTCCTGACCGGCTCAACTGAATTAGCGCCATAAGGGGAATTCCGGACTGATAGGAAGGGAGGTGGAGGAGGCTAACACTTTGGGTACGCTGTGCAAAACTAGCACATTTCTGTCGACCCATGAACAACCCACGGTTAAACGTTTGATGCAGTTGAACGACCCGTTCAAAAATTACAAACAAGAGTTACGGAGTTTACCGGCTATTGTCAACCGACATGCTGTCGCAGCAAGGTCAGAGGGATTTTCTCATCGCATCTACTCGCCCACACTTGAAGGAAAATGGTAAAGGAAAGGGAGAGAGAAGGAAGGAAGGAAGGAAAAGAGAGTAGGAGGAAGGAAAAGGGAAGGAGGAGAGAGGCTTCGCGGTCGACAAGTATCCCGAGACGTACTGACTTGGTTTAGAGCGCGTTCATACTTCGCAACTGTGCGATCAGATCGCTCGTCCGGATCGCTCGCCTGAATCGCACGATTGACTTGGATGCTCCGCACCGGAATTCCCCGATAACTGAAAGAGCTCCAAAAAAAGCTTTCTCGTTCGGCACAGCAGAAATAGCCGGTAAGTTTTGCGGAAAGGTGCTTCTGTATTTGGGGAAATCACCTCATTGCCAGAAAAATATGGCGCATTCCAAAACTGAGCAGACTAAAGCAGCTAACAGTGACAGCACTAGACGGTATTCTCGAGGTTAATCAAATAGCAACTAATTCATTGGAAGTATAAAGAAGTTCATGGTGAGCGGGGATTTAAAAAAGGTTCACTAACTCGTGACTTTGGACAGTTGTAGTAAACGCGCTCCATAGTCTACCGTACTCTGCTCTTGTCACCATCGACGAGTTCGAGCCGTTGTGGGAGGTCGGCCTGCTCACACTCATCGAAACGGTTTCCATGGTGCACGCACAGACATGACTTTCATCGCCTGTGGTTGTTCTGTAAGGAATGCTTGCAGTACTTTGCCTCTCCACGAGTTTAACCCCCGAAACCTTCAGCAGTCGGCCTCTGTCTATTGTTCTCATTTTCATTTTTGTTGTATTATAAGATTTTGTTTGGTTTTATCGGTGGAGGTTATTGGTACTTTAGCAGAATTGTGCTTTCATCTCCGACACCCACAGTGGAACACGTTTTATCTTCACGTAACAGGAACAAGTGCTTCTTGCAGAATACCAATGCAGCGGAAGAAACTTGTGAACTAACTAATGAAAAATGGTTTAAGGCGGGCACATTGGATTTTTCAAGGCCGTATTCATCCTTTTTAGCCGGCCGTTGTTGAACGTTTCTTACCGTGCGTCATCATAAAATTAAAAACCCTTATATCGTGCCCTTGAGCCCTGATGCACTGTGTGACGCGTAAACGACGTTTAGCTAGTTCCAGCTGAAAGCGGTAGATAACCTTCAAAAGAGTTTTGGGCGCAGAAGGGGGGGGGAGGGGGAAGGGGTATCTTGCACTCTCGCCGCTCCCCGTAGATATACGGATGACAGGTAGTCTCTGCAAACACTGGCTGGTATCGTTTCGTGGCTCCACAGGACTTCGCAGGTCCCTAACTGATGGCTATACCTGTTGAAGGGATGTAACGGAAGTGCAAAATCCTTCTCCACCACCACAAGTCGAACTGCTTCGAGTTGCATTATGAAATTTCTGGTCTTTGTCTCGTCATATCCACCAAGCTGCTCAGCTATCTCATTATCATATGTGGTCAAGAGACCTGTTCTTATTTGTTGCCCGTATAGTAATCTTTTGGTACACTCTAGTTCGCTGCGGACGGTTGGGCGTGTCAGGCAGTATGAGTGTGTCACCCGTCAAAGCCGTTCTCTGCCTTCTTGTTGAAGCGCGCATGCGACAAAAAGTGGTAGAAAACGAGTAATACGAACGATATGATACAGTCATATCACTTGCTCGCTTTAACAACTGGTGGAGAACGGGTTTGGCACCGCGCCAAACTCATCCACCTGACACGCCCAACCGTCCGCAGCGAACTACACTGTATTGACCCTCTTCGAATCACATTGTGCCTCTCTCTATGTGTTCCTTAGCTCGTACATTATAATCATGATGATTTTGCTCTTTTAGGCAGAAATGGTGGAGATAAGAGAGGAGTCATCTGAGCCATTTAATCCCTCCTCATCGGCCAGCTCATCGAGAGCGCAACCAAGCAGACCATCGCAGGGCACTATATCGATCTCGGTGAGATTATCTCGTGATGATGCTTTCAAACATTGAGAGGATTCTGCTATTAAAATGTGTTGGTCGAAGAATCCACGTTGTGCTGGTACGGCGTTACAAGTGACGTCACATGGGCCGCACTCACACATTGACCTTCCTTGGGATTATGTCCCGCGTTCGAAAATGGTGATTTATCTGGCTCAAGTAGTAATGACAAGATGGTAAATAACACAGAAGAGAAAAGCACCAAAATTCGCCCAAAAGCCTTATATAGAAACCCATGTTGGCCGCGCTCGTGCGTGCACAAGGCGAAGGGAGGGCGATCGGACGGGTTTTCACTTATTGGTTACAGCCGTTTCTCCTTATTATCACCTCACTCTCATTATTCGAATGAGTGGATTATAATAGAAGCGGAACAACAGTAACATCAGCTAGGCACGATCACCATGTTCAAAGAGGGCGCCTGAATATGAAATGAATGCGCACTGTGCCTTTAGCGTGGAATTACCACGAGTCACCTGCTGAGTCAACTATACGGTTAGCTAACCAAAGCTAGTGAAACACCAGTTAATTTATGCGAGTCGCCGCAACGTGGATTTCTCGACCAACTCCCAGACAAATGCGTATTGAGTCACTTTAGCAGATTTTTCGATTATTTAAACATGACCATAAAGTTTAGCGGATTCATTTCTTCGTAAAAGGCAAAGATACGTTAGTAGCGCACAATCAGTGCGCATTTAAAGATTCCTGGTGATGAACCTGCAACACAGATTTGTCTTTCTCAGGGCGCGGTCGAAGATTTGGATGTCAGGGACCACTTTTAGTTGGCTCCCAAATGATCTAGCGATCATGGTCCTTCTCTGCATTTGTGTGAGTGTACGCTTTTTCCAGAAAGCGTTCATTTATTCATACGTTTACGGCACTGGTGAATAAGAGAATTGCGAAATACGAGAATACGTGACAAGAAAATGTAATTATAGATCTGATGGAGAGTGGGAGGAAGAGTTACAGATCTGATGGAATGGGATGAGTTTCGGAGGAATAGATGGGGAGCAATGCGTTCTTCAATTGTCCCACAACCTAGCGTCGCAGATTATGAACACGTCCTTGCGGTCTACTTGAATTGTTAGAGAGTAACAGTCTGGGAGACGTTCATATGTCCTCGTTTCTAATTTTAGAATCCAGCTGTTTCAATTGCTACCCATTACCTTCTCGTTCCGTTCTTTCGTTTTCGAAATGGCCGATGTTACACTGCTTTCCTGTATCTTAAGTGTCAGGCTGGAGAAAAAGTATCAGGATCCTCTTGAGGACGATCGAATCTTCAGCAAGTGCTCACCATCAGCTTATCCCGGTGATGCAGTTTTTTGTGTATTTGGTTAACCTTCATATCCGAATTTAAATAGTTCAGTAAGCTGGTTGTGAGAATTTGAAGCGTCTATTTCACTGTTAAGTTCCTCGCTTTCATTACACTAGGCTGGAAAAAGAAAGGTGATATGGTCAGAAAGGGTAATTGGATGGAAGGTACTTGTTATTGCTCACTGTTTTGTGAGCTAAACCAAGGGAAATTCGGAAATTGTGACAAGGTGGGGATGATAAAGTTTTGAGTGAAATGAGTTGTTTCAGCAATATGTTACCGAAAATCTCATGGATTGCTGTCTTTTGGCAACGCGGTTAATGACATTATTTTTCACGATATGTTATCTGCTACCGTTTATATCACCTGTGGCTCCAGATTCTGCTTATTACAAAGCTTTCGCTGCAGGTGAGTAAATTTTGTAGTGCCATCCAAAATCGGGTATTATTGAGCTTGTTTCCATGTGTACCCATTTCAGCAGCTGCAACAAATGCTTTGCGAATGCAGCAAAGAGTTGGGACTGTTTCGTTTACTCGTGAATTTTTCTCCCGTCTTCTCCTTGAGGATAGCTGCCACTACTTATTCTACGCAATTCTTTTTCTGACATCTGCACCAGTGACTATGGCTCTTCTACCTGTCTCCTTATTCGCTGCTTTGCATTCGGCTTCACAGCTGGTGAGTTTGTCGTACGACGTTTCACTATGTGTGATCAATATCCTGATATATGCATTTTTGTGCAGTCAAGTTCGAGGAGGGAAAGGAAGGGGCTTCGTCAGTGAGGCTAGGTTCGGCGCGCCGCTTCCTGTTCCCCACCGGTTGTTTAAGCGGATAAGTGACCACAACTGGTGAAAAACTGACGATACGAACGATATGATACAGTTTGTCGCTCGAGAGGAATAAAGTGATTGGCGTCGTGCCAAACCCTGCCGCGCTGACACGCCCCATCATCCGTAGCGAACAAGACCTTGAACGTTGCTGCAGATTGATGAAAGTCTTTCTTCCTCAGGTAAAATTACTGACGGCGATTGGATATGGAGGCTCAGCAGTCACTGCTCGTTTGACTTCGTTAGCTCAACAGCATACGGCAAACTGCCTCGGAATCATCGCTTGTGGCGAAATTTTCCTCATTCCGGTTCTCATTTCCATGATTTTCGTGTGAGTAAATTAGGTATTTTTTTATTTTGTTTACTTCATCACCTAATAAGTTAGCTGTCTCGCACTAGAACGCTGCTCGCGCATAAAAGCATTGCACGCAACAGCGAGGGATTGTTCATGGGTTCTATGCGGAGGTTCCCTCAATACGGCCCTCTCTTTAATGTGTTTTTTTTCGATACGACCCCAGACGATATTGTATGAATGGGAATAGAAAAGAGCTATATCAACTATCATAAGTAATGACATTACCCAATAGGAAGGAGGGACAAGTAAGATTCCCCGAATTTTTTCCGACCTTCCGAATTTTACAAAGATTACTAGTAGGCCTGGTAACACTGGCTTTGCCGTTTTACATGAGAATCATTTTTTAAGGAACTAGAGGGTACACTGCTATCTTGTTTATATGTGCTACTGTAGAAAAGTGGAGACTAGTTGATCTTGACGGGATCCGATTTGCGAACGGACAGCGCGACCAGCGCGTCTTGCCTTGCTACCGTCACCTAAAATCTGAATTCTATGACGCACAGTCGGTGGTTCATACACTTGTGGATTCCTCTTATTAGCCGCACAATTTCGAATTTTTGTTGAATTTTTTTATTGGTCATCCGGAAGTGTGACTGAGCGTTTTTTTTAGCGGCAAAGCCTCTCTCTTTGTGCCTTTTGTTTACTACCGTTTCCTGACGCTACGGTACGCATCACAAAGGAATCCAAGCACAAGGTAATTTTGCATTTATTAAAAGTGTGGTAACGTATAAAATGTGCATTTGACATTTTCTAGTGGTCCGACGTAATCATACGTATTACAGACAAGCGTTCGCGCAAATGCGCTATTCTTTGGATCAAGTGGCAGTATCTCCCAACTGTCCTCAAGTGATACGATCACTGATTAATCATTCCGTGGCATTCATCTCTCGGCTTGCTCCGGTTGTTTGACAGATGAAAACTTCGCTTACAATATTTTAATAATTGTGTTCAGCACCAGTTTGATTATCATATCGCTATTTTGTTCTTTTATTAGCTTTCATCATAATGCTAGGGTAGTCTGTTGTTGTGTTTTGCATGTTCGTTGTGCCTGTTTTTCGCAATACATAGTTTTTCCATATTTTTCATTGGCAAAGCACAAACGCAGTCTGTAGCGCTCAAATAGTGAGAAACGAGATTAGAGAGGACTTATAATTTTTGGTTGAACTCGATAAAGTGGGGATATGCTCTGAGAGTCCTACCTCTTGCAGTTCCAGCAAATAGGTGGTGGGTGGAATTGCGACAGATGGATGGGAGACGGCAATTGCAACTCGCCTTTTTCAGAAAAGAATGCGTTAACGGTCAGCTCACGTTGTCACCGTTGTTGACGTTGCTGCTAATGTCTACTATTTCGGTGCAAATAATTATTCTGGCTCCGCAGATCAGGAGTTTGTTTCACCCTTGGAGATTTTCATTATAGAGCCGGCGCGTTTTTGAAGGTTGTCGTATTACGGTTTATCGGTCAACTGTCTTGGACTACACAAAACTTGCCACACCTGCTTGTGCGATTCACCCAGTCAGAAATTGCGTGGAGTACCGTGCGTTTACCTCCTTGTCGTCAATGTAGGACAACTTGAGACGTCTCCCAGGCTGGGACTGTTTGAATCTTGATTAGGTTGTTCATGGTGTTGAGAGAATGGGTTTGGAAATTTAGACATGTTGGGAAAAGAATCAAGTCTCCAACAAAGTAAAGCAACGGCGCACTACATGTTATACTAGTCCTCTCGTAAGATGTGTTCGGGCACACATCCAGTTCAGTCACAGACCAGCCTGTCAAGAAAGTACGAGGGGATATGGTGTATCTCATTCCGTGCAGATCAGCGAAAGTCAACAATGGCGGTCCGTTGGATTTGTATGTCACTGTAATCCTCGTCACAGGTGGCCGCGAAGTGTTGTCGAGAGGAGTGCCAGCAAGGCACAGCAAGCCGGAAGAGATGTGGGGATGTGCCTTGGACTGCAGGGGGCTGCGCCTAGTAAGGCCCTTGGCAGTCTAACAATGTTCACTTCCAGCACGACAACGCCTGCTGTCAGCTCTCCTCGTTGTTCGTGCAGATACAAATTCACCTTTTTCCCGAGAGATTGCTTTTGACACATCCTCTGCCTCATGCTGATGCTTCGTCATCCCATTGGGAATGGCGGTGCGCATTAGAGTATCCACTTCTCATCCCCATGAAAAAGGATGGACCATCGTTCCCAGCCATCTCACACTCCACATCTCGCACTGAACTACCTACTGTTTTCAACCCTCAGCGCCTTCTGGATGGCAGAGGATTCAAAAGGCGTGATGATATCGCAAAGGAACCAGAGGCGTTCTTCATGGCTCAGCCAGCCGCATTCTCGAAGAAAAGCAACTACGGTCTACCTGCAGACTGGCGGAAGACTATATGATAGTGGGGCATTTTCCACATAATTATGTAACTGTTTTTAATGTTCTTATAGAATAAAGACCCCTCCTTAGTGTATCAATACTGCACAAGGGTACCAGGTTAGACGAATTTAAAACAGTGGACCAGTAAGCCTGCGCAACCTATTATCTGACAGATTTCGGTCCCATATCAGCTCGAAGCGGGAAAAAACAAGTGGAATTCACCAAGAGGAGATGAAGAGGGAGAGACTCCCGCAGTGGATGGAGCCTGCACAGAAGTGGGCGAGGTCAAGAACACACATTTTTATTTCCTTCTTATAGCAGCTTGGAAACCGGGAAGGAGTAAGTGGAAGTGACTGATGGATGAGGGAATGGGATCGGAGAAGGACCTGCAGTGCGTGGGGCTGTCGTGGTCGAAAACGACTGGCGGCTGGGCTCCTTTCACTAATCACGCTATTAATTTCCGTGCTTGAGGAAAACAGTATGATTTACTGTCAAACTCTATTACACGCAGAATTTGGATAGAAGCGATGCCGCAGAACACTGAATCGTGACAATTACTTCGAGAATTCCACCCTACTCGGTCGGAATTTTTTAGTTCACGAACGTAACTACAAAGTGGTGTGTTGATCCCAGCTTTCTCACTCAGTCAGTATAGGCCCTTTCACAGCTTACATCAGTTTTACCGAAATTTCCTCAAAACTTAGCTTTCGACCAGAAAGTAGACACATCCGGTCACCTTTCAGAAATATGTAATAGTTTTGATCTGACCTACAGTAGAGGGACCAAACACGATTCCCTGGTGCGATTGCACAACAACGATGTTCGCTGGCTGAAGGTGTTCAGAAAAAATGATTTACACACTGCACACCCTTCATACGGCCAATTCCGATTGGAAGCACATCCGTATCTCATTTGGGAAAAATGGTCGTAAAAAACAATGTGAAGTTAATTTCCTTCGAGGCTGCACAATCTGTCATGGCTAAGCCCCTTTCGTGAGGGGGAAACAGGCGCTCCTGGTAATGCAGAGAGGTTTGCCTTCAACGATGTGAATTTTTCCCATCATAGTGAGATTGATCAGAATTCTTAGTACAAATATTCACTTCATTTGCCAAGTAAAACAGTAAACATCAAAGCAAAAAGAATACGCAAAGAAAAAAAAACTACCTTAAGACACTGCATATAATCTAATTTTAATTACTATAGTGTTTCTCTTCATAAAGTAGCTGCTGAAGAATTGATTCTCGAAAATTCTAATTGAGAGAGAAAAAAAAATGCAAATTGATACCAAGAAGGATAGATATTTTCTTCACAATTGCAAAAAGGTTTCTTTTCTCTACAGCAAACATCTACTTGATCTTAATCTACTCTTATGTATCGTCATGTTTAGAACTACATCACATACAACCATATAGATTAAAATAAACATTAGGCTAAGCCAAGTGCTCTAATTATAATGAAATCATGCTAAGCAGTACTAGATGGCATATTGACATCACTGAAGTAACTTCGGAACATTATGGAGGTAAGAATCCCAAAAATAGGGGGAGATGACCAGAGATAAATAGTATTGGGGAGCAGATTATAGTCTATAAAGTTCATAGTCTATAAGCTCAGCTCAACGTTCATTCCATGCAGCTCATCAATGTTTAAAGAGTAACTGTTTCTAGTAATCTCACAGAATATCATCCGAAAGTTAGGGAAAATACTGTGCAATATGCGGAGCTTACATTATGACCGTTTACGGATATGCAGCGTCAGTTTGAACACTGAAGAATAAGTAAAAAGAATGTTATACGTAACAGTTCATAAGCGGGGAGAATCAGGGGCGTAGATAATGAAACTCAAGAAAAGATCGTAGATATAGATTCGTGTGCTTACGCCACGAGCTTTTTGTGCAGAAATGGAGAATCCGGGGAACACGTGGGAGCTCAGCGGGGAATAGTCGAGCAGAACAAAGCGTAAGACACATCGATCTGCAAACCTCGACGGCAAAGTCCGTGAGAACTATGGGAAGATCGACCATCTAGTCGCTTGCTCCTCCACGTCTTCCGAGCTCGATTGTCCCAAGTTCCGATTGTCGCGGGGAGGTGGTGTTGCGCAATGTATGCAGGAAATCGTCTGGATTTTTGGGGCATCAGACCGTTCGGTAAACTCTGCATCTCGAACCCGTAGTGGCTGGCACACAGTATTGACGGGCGGAGGAGCACAATTGAGGGCAGTTCTAGCCACTCAGTTTGAGACAAGGAATTCAGAGTAAAACGGAACCTATAGCAATGAATGAGGAGATATAGTGTAAAGCACAACAATCATACTCTCAACATTGATAACATAGAAACTTTTCAGTGGGCTGCCAGTCGTCGATTAGCGTCTCGCTTTCTGAAGAAGCTTAATCACAAGACAAATAAAGAAGGGGAGTGTCACGCGGGACTATGCGCTGCGAAAATATACTGCGCCAACTCTGATCGTCTCCTTGTGCTAAGCCTGAGCTTGGGGAAGGCCAAGGCCGTGGCTCCACTTATCGAACTCAGTTACCCTTAAAAGAACAACACAAACCTTCTAAGATATGAGGGTTTTAGGAAATGTACATCCACGGTGTACACTTTGAAGCCTTACAACCAAAGAATTTGATAGCGACAGATTTTTAACTGCATGGTGTTCGTTCGACTCTCAGAAAATGTCTGCAGTATAAGAAAAATAATGTTTGCGACGATTCAAGCTTGAATTTTGAAAAAAGATTGCCTTGCAAATCTCTCCTCTTCTTACGCAGGTTCGTCGAAAGCTGCGCCCTCTAGTTATGTCATCGGGTCAGGCGGTGACAAGACATGTCAACAGTAAGAGATGACGGCCGTTTGATGGAACAACTACCGCGGTGCATGGTACCGGTACATGGGCCTCTTTATCTCACTTGGTCGATGTTTTTGTTTCCAAATAATATTCGCGGATTACCCGCACCTGTTCTCTTTTCAGGGCTCATCCGGCCGTTAGGGAAAAACTTTGCTAAATACGACCCCCTAAAACTTCCTTCCTTACAGAACCCCTTCCCTTCCTCCAACCTACCTACTAGGGTGGTGTGGGGCTGTATACAGTGCACGTACAACGGGAATAACTGAGGAAAGTCAGCTACCGAAAACACTCCCTTGAAGAGAAATGCGAACCCCCCTCGCTCCAGCGGCCAACCACGACCCCCTCATAGGGGATCCCTATCTTACTTGCCCTGGAGCCAGCAGCTACAAAAAGTGGAGAATAGAAGAAACTTTACCGCTGACTGGATTAAATTCGTCGACCGAATATGTTGTAGAAGCCCCGGTAATATGAAACTCACCTTCGTCACTGGAACTGCCGTCTTCGCTACTGGTGACATCCAGAACCTCATCGTTCAGATCAGCCCTTTGGTGTAAACCCTTAAAAATTCATAACAGTGGTGAAACTGCAAAACCTCCTAACTTCCTTGAATATGTTACCGAAACTACATATTTTTGCAAAACATAGAGTTAAACTGCTTCTGCTTTTGCTCAAACACTTCAAAAGGATGAGTCGCGCATTCCGGTTTCAATTGGGACCACTTCTGAAAAGTAGCCTCTGCTATGCGTTACGAGGGCTAGTCGATGTTTAAGCCAATGTGTTCATCCT
>MU966539.1:0-22511 GCA_036418165.1 Cooperia oncophora
CGTATTAACTGTTTTTCATTTTATTCTCCAGCTTCTCTCTTCTTGCAACCTCGGCATTTCAGATGTAAGTTCTTAACTTGTTTTGCGCCTTACGAGGTTGATAGGTGGAACTATTTATTCAATATGGCCTAACGTTTCGACTGAATCGTCGTCATCAGAGGCCTGAATGTGTTTCAAGGATTAGATTGCGCTCTACTCCACCAAGCGCCTCGTCAACTCTAGCGGTTCCGACATCGTGTCAGGAACCCCAGATCAATGCGAAAAGCCAACCACCGACGGTTCCACCTTATAGGGAAAGTGTTCCCGCAGCCAATGTTCTGTCGCTCTTGTGTGGCTGCGGACACTGTCCCTAATAAGGTGGAACCGTCGGTGGGTTGGCTTTCGCATTATTGGGGTCTTCTCGAGGGGTTCCTGACACGATGTCGGAACCGCTAGAGTTGACGAGGCGCTTGGTGGAGTAGAGCGCAATCTAATCCTTGAAACACATTCAGGCCTCTGATGACGACGATTCAGTCGAAACGTTAGGCCATATTGAATAAATAGTTCCACCTATCAACCTCGTAAGGCACAAAACAAGTTAAGAACTTGTTTTCATTTACTCAAAACGGTCAGGCATCAAGTGTTCGAACGGCGACAGGGATCGGAGGGTTCGACTGTTCCTTGTCAAATTGAGGGCTCAAGTTCATTCTTCGCGTTTTCACACCGCCATACACTATCTGCGCCTCCATTCTACAAGCCACCAGCAAGGAATCTGGGGGCTGAGTGAGCTCAATGTTTCACACTCATTACTGGCAGCGTGAATTCGCACCGAGGTAGCTCTCACTGCTTGCCAACGACAGGCACGACCTTTTGAAGGAATGCAGGATTTCTTCGGTTCTAGGATTCACTCCATTTTGTGGATATTGTGTTTCAATCTATAGCTCTACTCAAGTTACTATTAGTCGTGACCGGAAAGTTTCCCGCCACGTGTTATGATTCGACCATCGTGGGTGTGCATGAAGCACGCAAGAGACTCTTTCACATCACTACCTCACACTCACCCAGCTTGCATTTGGATTCCAAAATGCCGCCCAAGTTTCAACCCGACAGGATGCACCTGAGGCACTGTCTTCTTTTCCTTCATCAGTCTGGCTTAAACGCAAAGGAAGCCCAAGCCAAGATAGTGGATACATATGGCGCTGACGCTATCTCTTACGACACGTGCAAGACCTGGATGGCCAAGTTCAAGAAAGGAGATTTTTCTCTCCAAGGTCCGGCCGGCCGATGGAGTTAGACTTGAAGTTGCTGCAATCCACCGTGGAAGAGGATCCGTACGCCACTACCAGGGAACTTGCAGCGATGCTCGGCCATGCCCAATCAACTGTTGAATCTGGGCTGGAGAAGATTGGTAAAGTCGCAAAGCTTGGCCGTTGGATTCCTCACCAATTCAATGGCGGGAAACTTTCCGGTCAACCCAATACATCCATTCAAGCAGTTTTCCGGCGTCAGCAAGGAATTTGAAGTAGGTATTGGATTCGAAGAATGTCCGCCCATCAATAGGAGCAGGTGACGGGACCACCAAAAAACCCTTACACTTCGGCTTGGAGACGGCAATATTCGTATCTTCAATTTCGTCTGTGATCCACTAAGTAAAGCACAGTTAGGGTCCATATTTCAGCACCGCAAATGATCCTGTACTTAAGTCGTCGACCTTCAGCCGTTGAAGTTGAGCATACAGAAACTCAAACTGGAGAGCTCGCCGATTGATGTGTACACATGACGGCGCCTCTTTCCGCTGCTATGCAACATAGTCGAGTATTTAGACAGTAACTGTAAGCCGGTTGCTCAGAAAGTCAACAATGTTCGTCAAGAGGCTGCAAGGGTTCACTTCATGTACAAGCGATTGACAAGTCCTCGCGTTTCAGGATAAAAGCCAGCCGTTCCGGCTTTATAGCCACCTTGGGCGGTGGAGGCGGGGGGGTGCAGTCCAAGGGACTTAGCCCAACAACAGTATATGCTGCCGATGAAGACTTGTCAATTTTAGCCGCTTCCTCAACCCTGTTGTCTCAGGTAGCGTAATGTAGCGCAAGGATTTTCAGGGAAAATGGCTTCCTCACCAGGAGCGTGCTAGCTGCGATGGATGAGCGTAATTTTGGGAGGGCCACACCCAGAGTTTTTTTCATTGCTGTGGAAAAAAGGCATTCCGTTAGATTTCTGGGGGCTTTTGAATGGGAACCAAGGGTGTGGTCGCATTTTAATCCCTACCCACTCCCTTGGTTCCCATTCAGGAAAGATAACTGCTTCACTTGCGCCAGAATGGGTCATTATCGTTCCAAACACTGCGCTGTGACCAATTGGTAACATAGATATGTCGATAGTTTCTCTCGTCATTGGAACTGGTCACGCCATCAACAAACCGAGTTTTTTCCCCACCTATCGATTCCTTTACTCAAACATTCCATTTAAAACATCTGCAATAACAATTTCTCTCTGTTTAGACAGGGTAGAACCGATGCTAATCGATCCCTTTCCTTCCCTTGTTATTCATCTGATTTCACTTGAGTGATTCTATTTCCTGAATCTCTAAAAGGGCACTAAACTAGAGGGCCGAGACAGTCAAAGCGATATTTCGTCACTATCGAAAAACTGGGACCACTTTTCTAGTATTTGCTGAGGTTGCGCCACGTTCATGGCTACAAAATGGGTCAGAAGGGCGGTGAGACGTCATTTGCCACAGTAACCCCTCCCACGAACTGGCGGCCCTCCCTCAGATGAGTGCGATGGGCGATGGGTTGATATCAATCGCCACGCCCATCTTTCTATTCTCTCATCCTCTATCTTTGGTCTCTAACCCACGCTCGCAGTGTCTATTCTCCTCTCTCTATGCGAGTGCTGAAAATAAAGCAATTAGGGTCTTACTGAGGGCATTTCTGTCACTTTTGTCTGCTTTTCTTTACACTGGTCAGGCAACTTGTCTCTGAAAGCTCATATTCGAACCCGATATTTTCAACCTGGCGTAGATCGTGTAGTGGCAAGTGGCACGCTCACCACTCGCGCGGTCTGAGGGTCATATCCCGGATTGGCTCCCGTCTGACCATTCAGCCTTTCACTCTCCGGGGAATGTGAATTAGTACCATATTCTTCTAAGAGAATAAACAATTACTGGCCTTGCAAGTCATTACAACCCAAAGCGCGCTTTCAATAAGCCACCACGATTCTGAATAGAAGTGCAATGCATGGCGCATCCAAAGATGGATCGTTCAACGGCGAAGACTTTACCCTTTTTTGCCTTCAACCTGCAATAGTGGAATGTGTCTTTAAGTGACTGAGTCGAGGCCTACGACCCCTCCTTTCACTGGGCGCTGTTGTCTCACCCCTCAACTCTCCCTGCCTGCCCGTCGGTGTCCTAGACAAACACCCAAAGCGATCGAAATAGCATTAATTCATGTTTGCCGAACAAGTCTCTCACACGTCACCACCAAACAACTAACAACAACCAGAAACACGCTGTTTGGACTAAACTTTATTATCCTTTTACTTCCTACATCTCCTCTGGCCTCTCCACATCTCCCCATGTCTGACACCTTCCCCCTTTTTCTTCCATGGAAACTATCCTGGTCAGAGCAGGCTTGGTGATTTGTCCCCAGACAGCTCGAATGTGTGTCACTTCTGTTGGCAGAAAGTGTTTCATTTACGCGCCATAATCCAAAATTGATGGTTGCAACGGGGTCTGTCCAAAGAACGTTCTGAGATCTGTGATGAACAGTGGCTGCACGGCTCCAAAAACACTCGTGAACTAGCTAATTTGTGCGAAGATCTGGGTAAAAGTGCAAATTTCACGGGACACGGATATCCCCACATCGCCAGCCGGTCGTTTCTACACAGCCCCTTCATAAGTGCGAGAACTCATTCGTCACCATGAACCAAGTTCCTCGTGCTATCGATTACAAGTGCCCTTTATCAGTGTTTCCCACTATCGAAAAGCTAATGAAAGCGGTCAGGAGCTGTGCTTGAAATCCAGAGAGTGCAACTGTTTTTGCAGTTCGTAGTTTCAAAAAATCGATTTTTTATCTATTCTGCCAAGCGATCGATAGAGGCAGCGCTGGAGACGGAGCCGCCAGCCAAACAATGTTGCCAACAGCCCGAACAGCAGGAAGAGAATTTCTCCTTTCTCCTGAGAACGAAAAAAAGCCGTATCCTATATCGTTTACCCAACGATGCGGATATTACATTTTAGAAGTAATGTTATGACGTTCACCCTAGTAAACTTCGGGGCAGGGCACAGCATCAGAGCGGGAGAACAACCGGTGTCGGACGTACCCTCTCCCTCCCTACTTTCTTTCTCGGTACAATCCCCTCTCCATCCTACATTCCATCCTTTTACCAAAAAAAGCCACCGAACGAGAGGGGGCGGGGGGGCTCTTCTTGGATGGGCGACCTGCTGTGTTAATACGCACAACGCGCGGTTCGTCCAATCGATACGTACTTTTGAACATTATCTATTTATATATCAACATTATCTATTGTCACTAATCAAAACCTGGGTTATTAAGGGGACTGCAGGAGGCGCTACTTATCGACGCTTTTCCTGCCCATGTGGTCCCTTCACCGAAACAAGGTTTAGCACTTGATCCCTTTCCCAAACATGCTGAGCCTTAGGTAACGCAAACGGACAGAGTGGGCGTGGACTCGCTACGCTACCTTCCTCAAAAAAAACCTCAGCGCCAAAGACTCTTATTTCCGTAAATATCTCAGGAACCATTTCAATTCCAATTTCTCTGAGGTTTTCCAGGGTTGCCTGTTATCCTCCCGCTTCTCAATCACCTCTGCTTTCCAAACTTCATTTCATCACTACCTGAGTCGTCAGTCAATCGAAGTCTCTCGATCTATCAGTAAAGTGCGATGAACCAGCGAAGAAAATATCCCTTTGAAACAGATGATTTTACCTATGCACTACGTGGGGCCCTCATCTCCCACCATCATGTTTTTATGCATGAAAATCCAGCCGAAAGCCGAAAGCACTAATAAGCACGCGGCTTCAAAAGAGTCGGGAATATTAAATCAATTGGAAAATTGACTCTTGAAATCAGAGTGGTAATAAGGATGAAATGTAAAATTGAGATTAAATGTATCTTTAAAATCGAAAACAACTCTAAGAATGTACCCATAAATTTTGTTCTTGTAAGTACAGCTGGGAGAAACGACGCAGGTGTTAAATCTCATTCAAGTAATATAATTTCTCGATCATAGCAACAAAAGTGTTTCAGCTACTACTTCCGGTCATACGGTAGGCAATTAAGATAAACTGTTGAAGGGAATAAAAGGATAAAGCCGGTCCGCGTTGATCAATCCCTTTGTGGGATGCGGCACGCATTCTACTTCCATTCAGAATCGTAGTGGCTTATTGAATGCGATGTGGCCTATACAATGACTTGCGGGGCCAGCCGATGTACAAGTCAGTGTTTTTATCCTCCCAGCAATCTGGCCTACCAATGTTACCGTCCCCGGAGGGATAGAAAGTTGGTTTGGTTAGCCCTGCGGGCGGGTGTCGACCCGGAATCGAGCCCGGCGCCGCGCGAGTACTAGGCGCGCCACGATGTCACTACACCACCTCGCCTAAGATAACTGTTAATCACAATAAGTGAGTTTAGACTTCTCAAAGTGTGCAGCGTCTACTGAAACTCGACCGCAAAATAAACCGCTGCAGACCGCGACACCACAGACTATCAACGCGAACATCTTCGAGGGTGAGGATTTGGCAATCGCTCACAGTCTCGAATCCAATCTGAAAGAATCTGGTCGAGCGTGGTGATCATCCCTAGACTTTAGAACTTCTACAGCTTCAGACTATCATTTCGAACGGCGGAGTAGCGGAAACATAGTTGATATCGCCTCCAACCGGTGGTACAGTGTTAAGGGGCGTAGAATGAACCCAACATGTGGCTGCATTTTCTACCAATAGTGACCAATTCAGCTGATAAACAACCAATGATAGAAAACGCCGCCGGCTAGGCTCACTACCAACACTGCCCTGCCCAATCGTGACCATATTAACTATACGGTCTTGTCACTGCAGATGCTGGGGCTGGCTTAAGCGCGGCGTTGCACCAGTTATATGCCAGTCTAGCAGACGACCACAATTGGTGAAAGAACAGGATGGCGCCGCGTCAAACCCGTCGCCCCCTGACTCTGAAACGCCCCAGTGCCTGCAGCGAACAAGACTGCCAAGAGTGTTGAAGACAAGAGCTGGTCAGTATTGTGGTCATTTGGGTTCTGATACGTACAAGAGCATTTTAATAAAATGGGATAGTTTCCAAAATCGCTCCGCCTCTGTGCCCAGAGTGACGGAGAGGCAGAAATTCTCCCGGGCTCGGTTACTGTGTAGTCGGGATGAATTTTCGTTCTCAGAATAGGTGCCATAATGCGTGCAAAATCAATATCTATTGTAAAGTACATGTCGTATCGTATTTGCTTGGTGTGAAAAGGCAGTTTTAGCAGGGAGCGATCTCACAAAAGGGACAATCGAAACCCTTGCGGACCAAGCGCACGCATTTTATAGAGAGCCTCCTCTTTAACTCGCAAATGGAGGGGTATTCGATTTACCAAAAATGATCTGCTCTCAGATGGAATAAAGTGGAATATTTGAGTGAGAGTTAAACTCTGAGATTTTTGCCAATTTTTAGCAGTGTGGTGCATCTCTATCCTCGGGTCTACGGGGTTGTTGTGGGTAAATAGAAGAAGGGTAAGTTGAAGCCTGACGTTGAATGGGGTCATATCCGATAGGAGGAGGAGGGGTTGAACTCGACCACATCCCGTATCGTGTTGGAACTCGACTTTTTTGCACTGGACTTTGATTTCCTAGTGATTTCATTGCAAGGCACTTTTCAGAGACATCACTTTGTTGATCATTATGCCCACAGACGGAATGGATGGGGCGTCTCTGTCAGACGCAATTTCCCCCCATCAAGAGAGGCATGTCGTTGTCGAGCAGTGAATTTCCTATCGACGTCAGCCGCTCTCACGAACCTTGCCCGTTCCGCCGTTCGCGAGCCAACCTTGAGTGATTCGCCGAACAGCGGACCTCGACGAAGCTATTTAGACAGCATATTGCGCAAAATTGAATTATTGAGAACCTTTTCATGGAAAGAATTATGCTCTAATGAATCGCAGAGGATTTGTTTCATGCCTAGCTAACGAGCAAATCGAGGATAATCCAAGGCAACAGTACTTGAAAAGGGTGTGAGAACTGTGCGGGGACGGGGGGGGGCATTCGACGGCCCGACAAGGCCACGTTAAACCTAGTTGTCTGCGTCCTCTACCGAGAAGAAAAACTGCGTAGATATCATTCTTGGGCTTCGAAAAGACGCTGGAAGAAGGGCCGTTGCACCTTGGAGATCCACAGCGAGGGGAGTCGGATGGTAGCTTCGAGGGTGGGGAGGAGGGTCACACTTGCCGCTGGTGGAAATGTTTTTGGTTGTTAACGTTCCTCGATTTCTCCTGGTTTGGAGTGTGCTATACAGGGTGACCAAAAAGTTCTGGCAATTTTTCGGAATACTTCGGTAGCATAAAAAATACCGTTCGAAAAAGGAAATCAGCCAACTAAACGTCTGGGAGTCTTCATCTAATCAGTACCAATGACCGTATACAACAAAGTTCCAACAAGTGTTCAAAAATGCCTCCTTCAGCCTCAACACATTTACGTAGTCGTTTTCCAAAGTGTCCGACAATGGTCGCGCATTCTTCTGCTGTAGTTTGGTCCCAAACACGCAGCAACGCCACTTTCAGGTGGTAAACCGTTGCGCATCGAATTCCTGAGATTTTTCGACCCAGATGGAATAATCCATGGGGTTCGGACCATGCTAGTTGGGAGGCCAAACGTCCTTGCCCCAAAATCGGGAAACAGCTCTTCACAAGCGGCAGTTCGTGGGTTTGGCAGGATGTGCTGGCTCCCAGTCTTGCTGAAGCACATGTCCATCCGGGCCGAAGTGCTACGACACCCATGGCTTCAGTACATCGCGGAGAACGCGTTGTTGGGAGTAGACAGCATTAATCTTTACGATGCGCTCGATGAAGAAATGAGAGGTCTTCCCGGTGGCACAGATCCCGCCTCAGACCGTGACTGAGGCTGGAAAGAGTCTGCGTCCGACGGATTTCACAGCCGTTGCCTTCTGTTGACCTTTTCTGAGGAGCAGACAACAATTCCGGTAGTTGTGATCGAAAATTTTTCTCGTCGGTGGCGAGCACATTCTTCAAGCAACAAGCACCGACCAGAAGATGGGTTTCAACAACTGCAACTTTTTGATTTTTTCGAGACAGTGCGAGGAGAAATCGAAAGTGATTGGATAGATGACTCGTACGGTAGTTCGAAATGGCTTGCGGAATACAAATAACCCATCGGAGAGAAAACAGACCATAATGGCCATTCAAAAACGCACAAACACGAAATTGCCAGAACTTTTTGGTCACCCTGTATACACCCTTTCTCTCCCCCCTCACTCTCACCCCTACACGAGGCTCGGCAGCAGCCTCTTGGGGAAAAAGTAGAGGCGTTCCCGAAAAATCGGACTGGGAAAATGGTACGAAGCTGGGAGAAGTTACGGCGATGGTAGGTACCGCAAGGGGTAATTTTTTTGGGAACGGGACGTAATTCGTGAGAATTTTTTCCCAAGGTAGAACTTGAACTTGCTCTGCTACAGAATAGAAAAATTGCGTATGTACTCATTCGAAAGCCTCAAAAATACGTTGGAAGACAAAAAAAGGGCAAACAAGATGACGTGGGCCTCCCTACTATTTTTCCCCACGGAGCCACACACACGGGCTCCGTGGGGAAAAATGACTCATGAATGGGGCCAGGTGCATAAGGGACAAATAAGCGCCCCTGTTATCAATTTATCAGTCCCTCAAAAGATAAGAGATCCTAAAGGATCAGAAAGCCAAACAGCACAGTCCGTTTACGTTTTGCCCATCAACAAATTGGCTTCGTCTCACGAAAACAGGACCTTACAAACACACTCACTCTCAGACGGACTTCGCCCTAATCAACAACGAGACGGCTCACAAGGAAGTAAGTAGATGAAAGGAAATTACGATGATTTCTCCTTGTGCTCGTAGCGGAACTTATTCGCCTGTCTACGTTGCTTCACAACACCCCCATGGCACTTGCATCGATTGGGCTGTGGGAGACCAGGAAGTGCTAGAACAGCTCGATTCGCCCCTCTTTGCCGACGCAGGCGAAGACAGAAAATGTCGCGACTCATCTGTCGTTCACACAGACATGCACGTGTTTGTCAGCGATGAAAAGGGCATCTTCTTCGGCGCGAATGCCGGCGAGGTGGACGACAGACTGAGGACAGCAACGGCATGGCGCATCGATTCTTCCTGACGTGTCCTTGATGGAAAGTTGTTGTCGTCACGAGGAACACCTCTGAACATGCCCCCTTCTCGAACTTTCGCAATTAACGAATTAGACACGCATTAGATTTTAACCCTAGGAAAATCATGAATTATAATCTGAGTGCATTTCTTTTTATCGCAAATCGCCTTTCATGAAAGTATTTCATGCGACACGTAGCACAACTCAATGAACGACTGAAGAACTGAAAAACGTTCTTCTTTCTTGAGTGGGCGAGAGAAATTTCATTGTGGTCATAAGGCATCATAGAACTTTTTAAGTCTTCTTTCCTTCTCCGATCAGATCAATTTCACATGCTTCCACGCTTCGGAAACTCGACGCTGTTCGACTGAAATCGATGTTTTGATTCCTGAGTCCGGTCAAACTACCTGGAAAATGAGCACGCGGTAGCGTAACGTTCGGCTATCTTTACCGATTAATACCGTTTTGGTGGCTTTTTAGCTCAGCGCTGCTACAGTACCACCGTTGGACATTATGTACGATTAAGCGTACCTTTTGGGTTATATCAGGCTTTAATGAAGATGAAGCCTAGTAAAGTTACGCAAACTTTGAATACTCAAAGCTACAGTCGTGCCGTTCAACTTCGTCTTTTGGAATAAGGGCCCGAGCACGCTCTTCAATGCAGCATGGTCACGCATAGTTGGCGTATTTTTCGCAGTTCGGATTCCGTGAATATTTTATGCGTATCGATTTTGCAGTTTGGTAAAAGGCAGTTCGGCGATTATTGGTGGAGTGTGTTTGCCGTCTTTCTTGCTAATCATCAGAGAAATAGATTTTGAAATCCGTTCCTTGCGCTAAAGCGTCGCTGAATCGCAGCTGTGACCGCTATAGGCTTAAGATTTGTTACCAGATGATCTGGCATTTGAGAGATAAGGTCTCAAGATGGGCAAACGGCCTCTCGCAGCCTTCCATCGATGACGCTGGCAGCAACCGGCCACCCCTAGCCATCGTGCCAATCGCCTTTAAAGGCATAACCCGCGATTATTCGCTATCTCAGATAGTGGATTAGGGGGTTCCATATAGACGACAAGGGGTTGAGTAACTCGACTGTGAAGAAAAAGCACAAAAAACATGCCACCTGCCCTAGATAGAACCCCATTTCGATCCCAGTTTGTACGTGCCCAATTAACTCTATCTCCCACACTACGCCCTCATACGCACAGCTGATTCACCGATAAGAACTCTACGATCGTACAAGTGACGATTTTCATGCTTTTTCGTCCTGCAGCTTCGTTTTTCTTTGAAAGACGGGCCTTGAGGCAGAGTCTGGAGGTGGGGTCGCTGGAAAAAAGGAGGCGTCACTGAGCGTCACTTTCGTCGGCTCTACCGCAACTTGGACGCCCCCTCTGCTACTTTGATATCGTTATACAAACACCAAAATAGCAGTGGTTAAGGAATACACCACGGTGATGGGGTGTGTGGAATCAGACTCGATGACTCGCCCGTCTAGCGCTCCCTCTTGACCGCCCAGAAGGGAGGTGCGGTGGTACGCCTGACCACGCCCATTTGATTAATGTGAAATTCTTTTTCAAGGTCAGCAGCCAAAGTTGAGAAATTGTGCTGCTTTCCTCACTGCTAGATCTTCTAGTCCAAACTCCCTTTAGAATAAGCAGGTATCCCTCAAAATTCCTTTTTCCGATGGGCACCATCACATCCCATTGAATGGTGCAGAGAGTGGCACGAACTGCTGCCATTAATAACAGTTATACATGGCAGTAATCTTGATTCCCCCTCTCCCCTCGAGTGTTCTCTGATGTTTCTAGTCTCTTCTGGCTGCGTCTCACATTGATTGACGAGCTTCAGAAGGTTGTAAAACTGGAAAAGGAATTCTGGTTCGAGTGTACTTTGTGTTGTTCAGAAGTCACTCACAGACAAGAAAACATCGAGTTCAAAGAGCTATTTGTCTGAGCTGCTCCATAGGAGATAGGAGAGCGCTGCCCTTTCTAGTCGATTGCCTCACTCAGTTGTATGTTGGAAAAACGTCCACTACATAATGAAACGCGTAGAAAAAAAACATCAATAAACGAAATATAATGGCTTTCCCGGGGCCCAGAGAAAGAGAAAGCACAATCGATAGGAATCGTAGCGTGGAATTATGTGAGTGCCAGACGACGTCACTCTCGCGCTCCCCTTTTTTCAGCTTGCATGCCAGGAAACCATCGTAAAGTTTTCCAATACTTCACTGGCTGCACGCAACCCCCCCCCCCCCCACTCCCTTTCTAGCTGGGCTATCTTTTTGGTGGCGACGGGGAAGCATTTTGCACTTACGATGCTACGCTTGTCCCGTTTACAAGTCTCACTTTAGTGAAACCTGTGCAGTCTTGTCAAGCCGAAGCAAACCGATCGAGCCACCATGGTAAGACATGTCATCCCTTGCAAGTTCATGAAATAGCTCATGAAATGAATTTCAACATGAATTTACAAAAGTTGGCAGGTTTTCTTTACAAGGGTTGACAAATGTTCTCCATAAACTGATGTATAATTTTGTGGCTTCACAGGATTTCACAGGTCTCAACTTGACTCGAAACGTCAAATGCCCCCTCCCCGCCGCCGAAATGCGTTGCGTCTTTTCGGCCCCTCAAAACGCCAGACGGGCCTCGTCCCCACCAACAACAATTCGCTCCAGTTGCCGGGGCGCGCCCGCGAGACGGCCGCACAAACAGATACCGCACAACACGTTGCCAATCACCCAGCCCAGCCCCAGCGCTCACAAACACTTTGGTGGGGTCAATGTAATCGTGCACCCCGTCATGTCAGGTCACCATCTCTAGACGCGCCCGCATAGGCAACCATCAGCAGACCCCTCAGCTCCCCCTCCCCCAACCCCTTCCTCGCCGTATCGAACATGTCGTAGCAACAGCTGGCTGGCTGAGCGACAGCATCCCAGCTCGCCGGAATGTTCAATAGTCGACCACAAGAGCTTTGTGCGTCACAGCCTCAAGCACAAAGGTTGGCTCGATGACGCGCATTTTGTGCCGTCAGCGCTTTTTATAAAGAACTCAACTGACGTGCTCGGTGTAAAACAACACTGCACGCGCAGTTTGGCAAGGGGGGGGGAAACGAAATATTGCGCTTTTGCTACTCTAAGCTCATGAACGTGCCCACCCGTCTGGTGAGCTAATTCATGAGCTTACGAGAGTGACAAATTTACCAAGATGGCCCGACGAACACTCTCAGCTTCACAAGTGTTCACACTTCAGTGTCCGCCCCCCCCCCCCCCTGTCGCCTGTGCCACCGAAAAGATAGCCTAGAGAGGGAAAGGGGATTAACACATAGTAAACCGAGAAACCGGAACGAGTTAAGCAGCAAAAGAGCGACATCCCCCGTCGCCGAATTCCATCTAACAAATAACAGAACAGAATCACACAGCCATTTTATTTGCAAAATCATTCGCGATTCATTACATACTATTTACAGCCTTCTTAGGAAGAACAGATATACCTAGGTATGTGAGGAGGACACAAAAAAAGACGGACCAACGGACGAAAGGGGACGGGAAAAAGGCGGCGTCCATATCGATGAGAGACTAACAACGATGTTGTGTTGTCGATAAGGTGATGTCATAGAGAAGTGGTGGCATGAAAAAAAATTTCCAGTACCTAATCAACATGCTGAAATAAAGCAGCCACTACATCAGTCTCAATAAAAGAATCGAATATGGATGTGATGGGGACTGAATTCTGTTCCAACACAACTAGGTCAACCAAGCAACAAATCAATAAATCAATACACAAGGCAATTGTGGGCGGCGCCGTTCGCGCAACATGGCGCGCGTCCTGACTACTTGACGGAGGAAGAGTGTCGCGGATATAGAACTTCTGACCAATCGCAATGTTTAGACACATACCAAAAACGAAAACGACCTAGCAAGCATTAACAAAGACCATTCGGATCACAGAGGCTAAGAGCTTGTGGCGGTCCCTATGAGAGAACTTTGGATGTCGGGAAGGAGGGGACAAGTCGAATACCCTAAGAATAAAAATCAATATAGAAATCAACGGACATTAACGTCAAAAATGATGGTGGCCCGACCCAGTATTCTCTACAGGAAACACACTTACACATTAAATTTTCATTATAGAGAGAATCGGGTATGATGACTGAGTGTTGACGTGACTGGACCAGTTAAACTGGGACAATCACGTTTACAAAGAAGACACACGAAAAAAAATCGAAGGAATACATTTTTTTTCTCTTGACGAAATGAGGGGGCGTATCATATGAGGGAAACGCATTCACGGGGTAGTGCAAGCTGTGTGTGTGTACGTGACCTAGATTCGTTGAATCTTATCCGACACGACGACGGGATTGTTCTTACGGATCTCCTCGCGTTCCATCGTCTTGTAGTCAAACGAACAATTGTGCGCTTTATCATAACGGTGCTCTCCACAATATAGTCCTCCACATCGACACGTAAATCCTGAACCAACAATTTGATCAAATGCTTTATCTGCTGAGCCAGCAGATAAAGAAATATCAATTGGACGCACTTCAGCGACAAGGGGGGGGGGACATTTTGCACTTTCGCTGCTTTGCTAATTCCACTTTACAAGTTTCACTCGGCTGAAACTTGTGAAATCTTGAAGTTGGAGCAAGGTCGTCAATCGATCAAAGTAAAAACATGTCAACCCTTGTAAGCTCATGAAATAGCTCTAGATGGGTCAACATGTCGATGGGTGGTAGCAAAATGCCCCCTTTCCGTCGCTAGACTGCGTCAATATCAATTGACTAATGGTTTCAACACTTACCAGTAAGGCCAACTTTTTTCTTGCACATTTGGCAACGATTAGCTTTCTTTACAGGAACCGGGGCATCAACAGTAACGGCGCAAGGCTCGCTAACAAGACCACAGCTGAAAAGACGATAAATAGGTGCAATCAATTTGATAAGCTTGGTTTTAAGTAACACATGGATGATGGGAGAGGCGATGGGTCCTTAAACTGGGGCGCTAGTGTAACATAGGTCTGCAATCCAATGCAAAATAGACTTCCAGTTCTCAGGAGGGGAAAATAGCTCAGAGGTGGCTGAATCGATTTTCACAAAACATAGAAAGAGCGTAAAAGAGATGGCTCAATACATCGGAGCTGGACTGCAGACCCTTGCTACTCTGCCCACACAGACTGTGGTTTGAGGCTACAAACCTGAATAAGAATGATCTACAAGTCCTACCTGGATTCTGGTTGACTAGCAGCGATTGCTTCAGCACTCTCAAGTTTGGCAGTGACGTCACTAGCAGCATGAGCTGCTTGTGCACATGTCTGCGCCGGTGGCTCGGACATTGGGCAGTCGGACATAAGAGAAGACGAAGCAGTCATAGGCATTGGAACTGAAAAGATAAGAACTGTCATTGATGAAAAGCCACTATCAAACTGTAAAACTTTGAGCTTTCATTTTCAGCACTAATCCAGCTAATTTCGGGTCAATTAGCATAGATACGAGTCTGCAATTTTGCGTCAGCACTAGAGAAGCTATGATTTCTGCGGAGGGGGTTTGTGGCTTATTAGCCGTAAATTGGGATGTGCGCGGTTGCTCATCCATGCTCGAGCTCCCTCCTACATCGAAAATTACAGCCTATTCTAGCTTTGACGCAAAATTGTATACCAGCGCAGTTTGCACCCCTGCATGACCCCAGCGCTCTTCAAGTCAATCTCGCAATTTTCGAGGATACACCTCTTTAACACAAAACGTATTTTTTTGCTACGAAAACAGGCAGGCGCTCTCCCCTGACGAAGGTGCGATCTAATCAGATCCAGTTTTTCGCCCTCCTAAAGGATGAGTGTACATGTCTGAATGGGCAAAACATCGCAAAGAACCATGAACCAAGGGCAATGACATAGTGCTTCAGCAAGCACATACTTGTTAGCGCTCCAGCAAGCAAAACAATTTGCTATTGAGTTACGTACAAAGGGAATCCCTTAAAAACAGCTTAAAGAGAGTTCCCGCGCCAAGCAGCTCATGGGCGACCTTCCTTGTACAAGTAGTCTGGTCCACAGTCTCTAAGACTGTCCCTCTTCCGGGACTTCACAGTAAGTAATGAAGGCGCACAGCCCTCGTCAGTGGCAGTTCTGAGGCACTCCTAGTTGCCCTGCCCACCAAAATTCAAAGGCTATTGTCTGTGACAATTTCAGTCCTTAAGCGCGTTTTTCGTTTTTTTCTTTTTTAGGTGATATTAGCACTGGCGAGGAATGAGCAGGATGTTTTTGCTGACTTAGAATGAGGTCAGGTTCGGAGAACTCGCACAGTGATGCTGTCGAGGGGACCTACTGGGGGATTTTTTCGACTCGATAATTTTTTTTTGCTTTTTCTCTCCCCTGGAAAGTCATTTAGCTGTTATAGAATTGTATTCTGATCGAATGCTACTTTTCACAATTCACGATCGCGGGGTTTGTCTTCTAAGAATCAAATCGATATGCGCCAACCCCCCAGCTCGAGTCAGTCCCTCTCGTGCCGCTCCCCGCAAACAAATTGGAAACCCTCCCACTCTCCATTAGACCACACCGCCAGTCGCGGCCGATCGATACGGCGCACACACGCCGATAAACCAGCCGCATCGCTAACACTAATGCCTTTTTCTATGATGGATCGACTAGGAGAATCTCTGAAACTTACCAGTAGGAGATAATCTGGCAGTATCTTGGTTACGTTTAATAGAATCCTTGAAACATTTTGAGCACAAGCCTTCATTTGCCTGAAAAAAACCATTCAATCAGTTATTCAGACAGAATGACGTCAAACATTGGTTTAATGAGAAACGAGTCTACAGTAGGCAGTACCTGCGATCCGAAAAATCCACATCCGTTCCGGCACAAAGATGTCGTGGACGGTTGCTGCTGATTCTCCATATCCACCTGAGAAATAACGCGGGGTACCGGGCTAAAAGCGAGTAGGGTTAAAATGACCAGAGTGAGATGGAAAACACTGATACCACGATCACGATCGTCGAAAGAAAAACAATCATCATTCGATAATCGACCAGTCACGATATCACAAAATTACTTCACTATTTCATATTTCAAATCCATTAAAAACAGTAAGCAGTCTGTGAGAACTAAGAAAATGCCACTGCATTCTAAATGGGGCTGTGCGGAAGGAAATACGCACGCACAGCGCCAAAACATGTTTTAGCGAACCAGGCTGCATTCACACAACGCTACGATGGCAGACGAAAATCGTAAAGCAATTTCATCACAGTTATATGCTTGAAAATTTAACCACAAGGTGTTTTACTTCAAGAGCCACGCATAACTACACAAAACTGCTGGATTGAAGTACCGGGGGAGGAATGCCGATTGAGAGCAAGGAAAAAGACATTTTAAACAACGAAAACAAGGTTTGAATTGAGAGTTAGAAGAAAGTAAGAAGTTCCTATCTGAAATTCAGCGAAAATGGATACAATCTTCACAATAGAATCCGTACTTATGAGTAAAAATCATATGGCCCATTTACTTGCCGCAGGCAATCTCAAAAACGTACTGAGCTTCGAACTAGAACAGAACTCTACTTGACAAGAACATCAACTAGAACTTTTGGAAAAGTATGGAAGTTGACCTCAATATAAACACCACCCCAACCCCGCTATTCAGCCGAGCCCAACGACAAGCGATGATTGACCTTGTTAGCCAACAGAGAAAGCCCCAACGAGGAAGAGCGCACAACACACATGGCTTCGCTTTCACACTCGACCCGGATCCTGAGTACGAGGGCACGTTGAATTGACGCGCGCACTCTCCCCTCGTGTCTATGGGAGCGCAGGCGAGTGGCGCCAGCGCATCGACGGCACGCCCTGCGGCGCGTGACGACGGGCCAATACTCACGTGTAGGTGACGTGGTTTGTCGCGACCCAGACATGAAAACAACGCACAGGCTGCTGCCTCGCTCAATAACGCACCCTATTGACGTCACGAGCATTAGGGTACGCACGAAAACGACGGGAGTGCTTTCGGGCACGAGACACTAAGCATGTCTCTGAGAGTGGGAAACTCGAAGCCAAAAAACGACACAAAAACCAAGCCAGTGAGAGAGCTAGTCGTGGCTTGTCTGAATAGTTGCTGAAGCCTCAAGTAAAGGACAGGACTCTCTAGGACTGTCTTGTGTAACCGGGTTATCTCATTTCAACAGACAGAGCACTAAACTAAACATTAATGTATTACCGCCGGTGAAGACTGGCACTATTGAACTACTACTATCCCAATCTTCCGAAACCAGGTCAGTTTACTACCGAATTTTTTCTATACGGACAGATTTGCCTGAGAATTTCTTTCCACAGGTAGTCCTGAATACGAATATCACATCAGCTTGGCCTGAGTTTGCCTAGCGGCCGAACGACAGAAGCCGCCGCCAAATATTCCTAAATTACCAAATTCGCTAAAAGCTTGTCCCCAGACGACCAACGAACATGAATATCAGATTTGCTTGGCCCAAACTGCCTGGGGCCCAACGGAATGTCATACTCGTGATCGATAAATCAAATTAACCTGTAGGCAAGGTTTTAGCAAAAAAGGAATTTTAATGAGTATTTGGGGTAGTAAAGCTGAAGAAAATCCCACCCGAGCACTGGGCGATAGCCATGAAGTATTACAGGATTTCACCTGAATTAGTTCTTGCACCATTTAACGAAGGAATCAGACGGGAGAAAAATTGGAAGCAGTATGGAAGCAGGAGAAAAAGAAATGGAGCTATATTTGCCTAAAAGGTATGCAGGTTCAATTAAAAAAAGGTGAACTCAGCTTAGAGATACATTCACCACATAAATGAAGTGCGACTATTTTTCGTCCCAGGATATCTGTCAGCCCGAAAACCTCCCTCCTCCTTCATTCTTCTCATCCCTTCCTTCCCTCTTCGTTAATTTATTCCCATCAGATACTCGGCCAGAAGATGCAATGACCATTCGAACCTTCGTAAGGAGAACACCTCGTTGACCGAGGCCCTGTAACCCATCTTTGAGACCCTCCCTTGAACGTAGATGTAAATTCCGGGGTACCACAGACCATAGTACTTGGGCCCAACAACTGGTTTTCGTTTTAGCCCTTCAACCCTAGCGTAAGCCCTGCGCCATGCCGGGGTCTCCATAACCCTATTTTTCCATCACTCTTATTCTGAGACCCTGCCACGACCTCAATCTATCAGATAAATAGAGCAGCCTAGTCCTCGATCTTCGTTCTCATCAAACCAACAGAATAGGGTGTATGCCGCGTGCAAACAGAAGCGTTCCGTGGATCGCAGCATTCCACCTGACACATCGCCGTAACAAAATTTAACATACTGCTGACGTAAACCGCAATGAACAATTCCTTCTCTAATAAACCACAGTTCTTGCTTATACACATTGAGATTTACTCGGAAAATTTTTGTGTAGCAATGAAAACCGAACATCAGAGCTCATAAAACACCTGACTTTCATTTCTACTACACTAGAATGAATCTGATCGAAAACCATCAGGTCCCCTCAGGCGTGTAGTAGAAGGAAGTCATGACAACCTGACTGGACTTAAAGACACATTCCGCACTACAACTCATGGCCAGTCGAATTCAGATATGAATTCGTAAATATTAACTTACCAGCTAGAGGAAAAACCGGCAGAATTATCGCCCTAACGTTCTAGATAAGGTCCGTGCATTCGACGACCATGAAGCAAGACACTCGCACGCGAGCGAGAGACCACAGAAAAAGATGATGAAACAGGAATATCAGTGAGGACGAGGTAGATATCATACGGTCCCACACCGGAATGAACGCAACGCTTCATATCAGTATTTACACGCTCCACGACCTGAAAGACTTCTAGTCAGATATGATCGCTAGCATATCGACAAGGGAGGGGATCTTTCAGAACGTGGAACCCGTTTTCAGAACGGTTTTTTGAATGTTACATATCCATGCTCGGTTGGTACTGCTGGGAAGACCGAAAAAAGACTGATCAAAAGGCTGGTGGTTTAAATCTCTTACGCGACAAAATTCTACAATCTATTTTCTTCTATTTGTATAAGTTGGACTTTTTTAACTTCCAAGAAGAACGCTTCCATAAAGGCCCGGATTTTTTACCCAGAAAAAGTCCTTTCTTTCAACAAGTTCCCCTGAACTCTTATGACTTTTTCGCGACTTCCTGAGATTCCCAGCAGCGCGTAGTGAAAATGAACCAAACTCCTGTGGTCCTCGCACGAGTCTCTACGACATGCAGTTTCAAGCTCTTCTCCACGACCTTAAATGGGAGTTCTGAGGGAGTGGAGCAACTCCTACGATGTAGTGTTCCTTTTGCTAATGACGGCTACAAGGGCCCAGCCACAAAAACTGAACAACCTCTGGGACTGAGGACCAAACTACAAACTAAGACGTTTCCTCACACCTACGACGAATGGATTCTACCCAAGAAGCAAGCGGAATGTGTCTCTAACATGGAAACAATAGAATATTTTCGCTTTGAAAAAAGTGACGTCATCGACTACTGTCTGCTTAACCACCCTTTGTTACATCTTATTACACAGGTTCAGCAGATGCCTCACTCGTGGTGGTCGTCAGGCGAATACAGAAATAGGACGTAGAAATGCAGTGCATATGATCTGCTTTCTCTAATTATCCCGATAGAGGGCTGTGTGCTCGCCTCGAAGGGGGGAGGGGAGAGCTAATCTGCAGAAGTTCGTCAGCGCTATAGAAAGCAGTGGGTGGAGGCATCGACGGGATAGGCGAACCATTTCGCACATCATCATGATAAGCGGCTCACATGCCTCAAAGATCCATCCACCCTCGAAAATTACAGGCTATTTGTTAGAGCGATGACGACAAAGAGCAGACTAAGCCCCCCTCCCACCTCTGAAGCAAATAGCGTCGGCGAAAGACACAACGAACTCATTCGCTCATCAGACAATTGACAAAAAAAAATAAAAATGATCCGTAGAAAGGCATTCGACTAAAAGAATAAACCTTCCGGAGCGATATGACAGACTTGTAGGACGCTGAATGACTGCGGCCTAGCGGATAACTACACGGATGAACAAAGACGAAATCCCTCGCGAGACGCGGTATCGACGTGGATAGTAGGCTAGCGGTAGGCGAGTACACACGTAGAGCGCTGGCTGGGAGGGGCGACGGCACTGTCGGCGGGCTGGCGCTGAATGGGCGGGCCAGCTGAGTGCACGCGCACCCCTACTAACGTCACGTGAGACGCATGATTTAGTGCGGGGCTTGACGTCGGTTCACGAGTACGAACAAGGAAGGATTTGCCTCAATCATTACAGTGAGCAAAGAACACGCACGCCCCTATAGTTCACCTTCTGAGAAATGATCGAAATAATGACAAAATAATACAGTACAGAGTCTAATCCGCCCTATCACCTGGATTACGCAATCGATCAGTCTCCGAAGCCGGTTTATAGAGAACTGATCGCATGGTATAAGGAGTGGTATGAATCGATTAGAACCACTCATATGTATGTCAAGGCGCTGTAAAAACAGAAAATCGATAGTACGAAGCTAACCAAAAATAAAAATCAAATTTTCCCCGCTCTTAGCAATTGTTGTTAAGCTGCGTTCATCCCCTGCGTCAGCATTTTGAGCGACAAGGAAAGTATAGACATCGATCTGGCATTATAAGCGTACCGACTGCCCGCCAAGATCCGAAGCTACCCGCGAGGAACGGTGCTGTGCGCTGGATCGATACCTATTCTTTTCCGTCGCTCGAAACGCTGACGTAAAGTATGAACGCTGCTTTTTGCTTTGCTTGGTAAGACTATCTTCTTCAGTGAACACTCTCACACTACGACATCGTGGAATCGGAGTATCTACTAAAATGAAGCGTACTAATCGACCCGAAGAGTCGCATAACCCGCGGAAATGCTTGGACACATATCGTTCGGACTCCGCTTCCCTTCCGGGCGGAGACAATCGATATGTGTATAACCTTTTTCGCGGATTTTGCAAATGTTCGTATCGTGATTTGCTTTTCACACACCCTCCAGTCCTCTAGTGTCGCGAGGTCTGAGAGCAGTCTTATGCACTTCCAACGAAATGCCCATTTCCATTCTTTGATATCCACGAACTCTATCACTGTTACCAGTAGCAGTGACAGCTGAAATCACGACGACCGAACCTAGTGACGCACGAAGGACCACAAAACAAACGTGATCTCGTGTGAATTTCTACTTCCCTAGCTGACAGCTGATTATATTCTAAGTTGTACCCGTGGACACATGACCTAATTAATTTCCAACTCACTTATGAAATGCAGCGGCATCATGGCGTGACGAAACATCCGCTGGAATGTAAGCCCTCAATAAAATGCTCACCACTTACCGAAGACGAAAAATATACGTCACTAAAGGAATGTGAACTTGGGGACAGTAATCAGCACACTTTAACCGAGCCTGCTTTTGCAGTAGCGCACTCAGAGGGGGCCAGTTTGCAACGTTAGAGGGACGACGGCTCTGACTGTCTACGCTTTCTCTCTCACTTGAAGGATGCTCCTTCAAGACCTTCAGGCTCAAGTTAGCAAACGCGCGCAACCAAAGCACATCCCCCGCCCCGAACCGTTCAAGCTGAGATATCGTTTCAAAACGTATATATTTCTTCTCTAAACTTTGCCTTGAATACCTTAAAATTCCTGTAATTTCGAAGAGCGATACGTGAGGTAAACATTTCCTTTGAGCTCCTGAAGAAATTCCCACTAGGAACGTTGTTTGGAGGTGGACCATTCCCAATGAATTCGATCTCACTAGAACGTTCCACTGCTCATTTTCTAGTGATCGATACCATATCTCAATCAGATTCCAGGGAAACATTTGGCTGACCCTCGAAAGATGACCTCCACGATCTGATGGATCTTATCTTTCTGACCTAAGAAAGGCAAACGCTGACCGCCACCCTAAATGCCCCCTTGCACGGTATCATAATCCACTCTAGGCCGCGTTCATACCTTGCGACGGTGGAAGAAGTAAGAAGAGGATTAAATACGTATCGATTTGAAGAACTTCGGGATTGAAAAGTTGAGAAAAGAATCAGTACGTATAAAGTTCTGCGAATTGACGAGCTACGGAAAACAATCGTATCTCCTTCCCGTCGAATCTTCGATTCCGAAATTCTTTAGATCGATCCGTATCTGACAATTTTCGTCAATCCTCCTTCTCTTCA
>MU966543.1:0-38996 GCA_036418165.1 Cooperia oncophora
CGGCAGCGCGTTTTCTCCACAGGAGGCATATTAGGAATCATGTGCGTGACACGCATACCTGCAGCAGATGACCGAACGCATCGTAGCGCGTCTGCGCAGTTCAATTGTTCCTCGATTGTGGTTTGATCTTCAAACTTCTCCGCTGATGGCGTTGTTCAGTGACATGGTCTCAGCGAAGGCCTGATCCCTCGAGCATTATGGCGGAGACAACGCATTTGAAACATGCCCCATCGAGATGAGAGAGATCGGAACTGTGAGCAACGTGGCCATCGTCTGCAGAGCCCATATAGTAGAGCCGGCGAGCACCACGCCGTCCGCGAACATGCTATAGCGATTGGCATATAGCATTCATATTGCATATCAACCGTTCCACGTGATTGATCACTACTATACGCTCGTGGAAAGCTGAAGTGGATTAAGGGTACGAGTGGTCAGCAAAGCGCCATGCGGTGCGATGTGAGCTGGAAAGGAAAATAACCAGAGAAATGAGTATCCGGTGATGACTTCGTCGGTCTACGCTTCCGAGGCCCTAAGCTTGTTGAAAGGAAGGGAAGAGCGTATGGGCGCACGCCCCTGGTCTATCGGCTCACTAATTTAGCACAGGTGCTTAAGCCTTGCGAAGGAAAAATGAGCGGAAAACTACGACAGCCGTTAAATAAAAACGGCCAAAGTGTGATGGTTATGAGCATGAACCGTAGCAAAGCAATGACTTGGGATAGTCAAGAAGCAACTCTAGAATGTAGGGAGGTGCAAGAAAGTTTAGGTTGTCCGGAATAGTTCTGTCAAGCGTTTTGGAATATTTTAACTGTTAACAGCGATCATTGCCTTTCTTAAACACTCATCCTGGAATTGTATCCAAAATAAGCGCCAATTGCAATATTCTAGCACGACTCTTTGCCAAGTGTGACAGGCAGTCGAGAAAATCGCCACTGCATAGAAAATGGCGGGTGTCGAGAATCCACGGGAAATCTAACGAAGGTCTTTTTTGGCGTGGTGCCTAATTGATTGGAAAGTATTTTTCAGCAAGGAAGGTTCTGGAAAATGTTAGAAGACGGGCGTGATAGTCGGCTTGGCATAAAGGTCCTGAGAATTATGGACGGTTAGAGGTAGGAACTTCAAACGCCAAATTCGTATTCAATTTATGATAGTGATTTTGTGAAACGTGGGGCGGGGCGTTGTCATTGCAAAAGCGAATCGCGACCCGCTCCCCTTTTTGATAGAGTGTTGGCTTGCCATTGACAAAATTTCGAAAGGTACAATTCGTCGAATTTTTTGCTGCAGAGGGTTCTGCTGTAAATGGTTTGGGCCTGGTGATAAAAGAAATATAGTGGACTCACAGCCAGCGATGATCACCAAAGCCGTGACGCAGAATTTTCTTTTTTTCGTGAGCGTTCGGCCTTTAAAATTACCTCGGTGGTGGTTCGTCCGAATTGCCAACGCGACTGTGCGGAATCGGTGCTCCTGTTATCAATCCATGACGCCAGCTTTTCCATCACAGCTGACAATATCGGAGCCCAAAAACAGGGGTGTTTCTGCTGGCGGGCATATGCAAGAAGCGAACGCTCGAGAACGTGCCGATTCCTCGGCCGGTCACTGCGAATCGTGGGGCACCCAAATTGTTGAGTTTTTTTCAGCCTTGCCAATGCGTTGCCAGCCATCTGCAACACTGATGTGCCAAAAGGCCTAACTCTTCGCTGCTATGCTCTCGAACCTGTTTGGGATGGGTCAACCTTCTTCAAAATGCCCCCTAAAATGCCTCGTCAGAATTGCTTTAGGTCGACCACTATGAGATTCATCTTCAAGCTGAAATTCTCAAGAACGAAAATTTGCTGAGCCATTGCCGCACAGTGCTATTCTCTAGCCACATTGGAGCGCGCCGCACAGCTGGTTAATTTGTTGCAGCCTGCTTGTCGATTGCGGATTGCCCGGCAATTAATAGTCGAAGAAAAAAAATTGGTCCGAACGTGCTGCTGTTTCACATGCTGGAAAAAATCTTGAAAAAAGAGGGTTTTATGCCACGCAATGGTGAAATGGCAATTGGGCAGATGCAGTTTTAATTAGCGCAGTGATATATGACAAAGATTAGTGACCCTTATGAAGCGCGAATGAGATTTCCTATCTACTAGCAGGGAAACAGTAAATTGCGAAGCGTAAGCTTTTATTGGTCTTTAAACAGCTCTAGAAAACCGGACAATTTGCATTTGCTCGGTCTAATTCCCACAGCTTTCTGAAGTCCCATAAAATGAAGTCGACTAATGCGGCTTTTCATCAAGCGAGCTTGATTCTCCTTATGGCACGTGCCACGGATGGTTTTAGACGGTTTGGCATCGGGATGAAAACTGCCTTCCACAAGTAAGGCGCGAGAACGGTAGATTTCCAGGCAAGAGGTTCTCGTCGTGGCACGCGGTCTAGACGATCAGGACACGCAAGCGGTTTCATAACAGCTTGTCAGAACGTAGTCGCTATCAGTCAAGTTCTCAATTCTCTCCGAACTAAATGCGAAATAAATGTCAGAGAAAACAGTGAAGCAGCAGTCATGTTCAAAGGAGCTCCGGCAAAAAAGAAAGATTCAGAATTAAGAGTCCTTTAACTGACACTCCTCTTATACTGTGATAGTTTACAGTAAGATAGCTCCTTATATTCCTGCCTGGAATTTAAGATAGCTCCTCATATCCTGCATGGAATTTCACTCCAGGCAGGAATATTCCATCACCTGTCAACAAGGGAAAAGAGCGACAAATATTCGCGCCAGTACCAGTAGCCGTGTGGTAACCTCACCCAATCCCTCCGCTCCTCCTTCAAAAAAGCAAACTGAAGTAGCACTCTGAGAACTGTGTCATTTTCGTTCAACATCAAAGAGGCACATAATTGAAAATGAGGTACCAGGGAAAGGATACTAAGTGAGTGACAAGAGTGACAAAAGTGATGAATTGGTACGATAAGCTGTCATGAAGCGCGGAGACTAGATAGATGAACTGATGGTATGTTGATGAGGTAGGGCCGAACCTTATGGAAGAAAGGAGAGGGCGGCGTTGTGCACTGATCATGTCGAATATTTGAAGAGCCTTCACAAGCCCTGGAAACTTCTCAACACTACGTCAGGCCTTGCGTGCGAGGTAGAAAAACAGTACAAAATTAAGCTAATCGAAAAATAAGCAATGTGCCTCTGTCGTCAGAGTAGGAGAAAATTCGCATCATAATGATGGTAGGAGTTGTTACTCGTATTACCAATTCGGAACTTTACGCATTTTTTTCTGAATGACGAAAAGAGGAAGTTACTAAGCATAAGGCCGCAGTTCACCGCCTCCTACTGGAAGTTCGAAGTTGGGACCGGCTACCATGAAGCAAATTAACGGTATTATGGTTAGGCATGTTACACACTTGCGTGAGGTTATGTGACAAAGTCTATAATGTCGTATTCTCTGTGAAATCCGGTGCTCAAGTTCACACGCTAATACAAGTTGAGAAAACGCTGCGCCTCTTGCTGCGCGCGGCGGAGCGGCAACTTACGGTTGTCTTGACCGTCTTTCTTTTTGGAATAGTTGTCAAAGTGAAAATCTGCACGCGCATGTGGTCATAGCGTGCGTACCTTTTGGAACGACCCCTGAAACAGCTAGCATATTGTCTTAGGTGGTGTACAGTCATGCAAACGGGGGGAGGAGGAAGTATGGAGAGAACCATGGTAATTCTCCGCATCGTTCAGTAATAAGCGGCGATATCTCGCTCTTCACTCTGTGAACTTGTGCGGATTCAATTGGATTTAAGGCCCCATGCTGGGTATTATTGATCTTTTCCGTCTCTTTAACATTGAGAATAGAACGACCGAGCAGGACAACATGTCTCCTTTGTACGCGGCGTCGCTCATGCCGAGCGGGCATGTTACGATTGTCTTGTCACATAACCTCCACGCAAGTGTGTAACATGCCTAACCATAATACCGTTATTTGCTTATGGTAGCCGGTCCCCAACTCGAACTTCCAGTAGAGGGCGGGTGAACTGCGGCCTTATGCTTAGTAACTTCCTCTTTTCGTCATTCAGAAAAAAATGCGTAAAGTTCCGAATTGGTAAGTACGAGTAACAACTCCTACCATCATTATGATGCGATTTTCTCCTACTCTGACGACAGAGGCACATTGCTTATTTTTCCGATTAGCTTAATTTTGTACTGTTTTTCTACCTCGCACGCAAGGCCTGACGTAGTGTTGAGAAAGTTTCCAGGGCTTGGTGAAGGCTCTTCCAATATTCGACATGATCAGTGCACAACGCCGCCCTCTCCTTTCTTCCATAAGGTCTGGCCCCTACCTCATCAACATACCATCAGTTCATCTATCTAGTCTCCGCTTCATGACAGCTTATCGTACCAATTCATCACTTTTGTCACTCTTGTCACTCACTTAGTATCCTTTCCCTGGTACCTCATTTGTCAATTATGTGCCTTCTTTGATGTTGAACGAAAATGACACAGTTCTCAGAGTGCTACTCAGTTTGCTTTTTTTGGAAGGAGGAGCGGGAGGGATTGGGTGAGGTTACCACACGGCTACTGGTACTGGCGCGAATATTTGTCGCTCTTTTCTCCTTGTTGACAGGTGATGGAATATTCCTGCCTGGAGTGAAATTCCATGCAGGAATATGAGGAGCTATCTTAAATTCCAGGCAGGAATATAAGGAGCTATCTTACTGTAAACTATCACAGTATAAGAGGAGTGCAGTAAAGACTCTTAATTTGAATATTCCTTTTTTTGCGGAGCTCCTTTTGAACATGACTGCTGTTCACTGTTTTCTCACATTTATTTCGCATTTAGTTCGGAGAGAATTGAGAAATTGACTGATAGCGACTACGTTCTGACAAGCTGTTATGAATCCGTTGTGTCCTGGTCTCTAGACCGTGCCACGACGAGAATCCTTTTGCTGGAATCTACCGTTTATCGCGCCTTACTGTGAAGGAGTTTTCATCACGATGCAAACGTCTCAAACCATCCGTGGGAGTGCATAGGAGAATCAGCTCGGCTTGATGAAAAGCCCATTAGTAGACTCATTTATGGGACTTCAGAAAGCTGTGGGGAATTGGACAATGCAAATTGTCCGGTTTTCTAGAGCTGTTTAAGACCAATAAAGTTACCTTCGCAATTACTGTTTCCTGTAGTAGATAGGAAATCTCATCGCGTTCATAAGAGGTTTTCCTGGATGAGGATTCTTAATCACGTTTCGTCCCTCCACCCATGCTCGATACTAGCACCGAACATCCAATGTCCCCAAGTGAACCTTTAACTCCCTGAACTACGTACATACTTTCTTTCTAGAGTGCTTTTGACTATCCAGTCATTGCTTTCTACGGTCTGCTATCATCACACTTTCCGTTTTATTTTAGGCTGTCGTAGTTTCCGCTCATTTTTCCTTCCAAGGCTTTAGCACCTGTGCTAAATTAGTTGAGCTAGACCAGGCTGCGCCTACGCCTTCCCTCCTTCAAACAAGGCTTAGGCTCGGAACGTAGACGACGAGTCACCACCGGATACTCAGTTCTCTGGTATTTTCTCCACTCACTCGCCCGCATGGCGCTTTGTGACCACTGTACCCTTAATCCCTTCAGCTTTCCACGTATAGTAGTGAATCACTCAACTCGGGAACCCCTTTCCTTGAACACGGGTAACTCTTTTCTCGTCACATGTTTCTGCGTATCACTGAATGCTTTGGCAACCGTTGTCCTCTACCTGACTGCGCGCTCTGTACGACTTTGGTAGTATACATTGTAAGTCTGGGACCATGAGATGTGAGCGAGAGGACAGAGACGCTGCCACGGTGCCATAGTGCCACACACAAGTAGGGTGGCACTCGTGGTAGCTTATGCATGATTTTTGCATTTTGATGATGCGTTTTTTCAACGCAGTGAATGAAGAAGCGGCAACTATCCACTTTTTCTTTCCTGAGACAACAACCCTCTTTTGACCTACTTGCGACAAAGAATCAGGTATTGTGCCCAACTACGGGGTCATGGGAGCCATCGGATCAAAATAAAGGGTGCTCTCATTGAGGTCTTCACTCTCTTCTTCTTCCACATCGCGAAGGTCTTTATAAATGGACTAAGTGACCCTTTAAATTCCGTCATTCATACTCATTCAATGGCGGTGGCTCAGCCCTGTTCGAGATTCTCGTGAGGTCCGTAATCTCGACTTTTGGTATTAATTCGGTTACCACACAAAATTCGCTCAAGTCGAGCTCATTGCCTTGGTGAGAACTCCAAGGCAATGAGCTCGACATTGAGCGAATTTTGTGAACGTTACCTCTAATTTGTACGTGTTGGAACAAATCTAAATCGGATCAAGTCCAAGGGAGGCTGCAGCTCATCCATCTCTAGTGGCCTTGCTTTGGAAAGCCTTCATTCTTCGAAAGACCTTTCAATGGCAGAAGCGGCTTTTAAAGAAGATGGCAAGTACTCTATGAATTTCTGAGAGGGCGCTCTCCGAAATCGAAGTGACTTGATGAGCCACTTGCAGCCGGCTAATCACTGAAAATGAAAAATGTCGAGGAAAATCTCGCCCGCTGCCGTCGATGAAAACTCGCCGAGAATTTCGAAGAAATCTCGAAGAATCTCACCGCCACCTCATAGAGATCTACTGTGACATTGGAGCGGATTTTAGTTTATCCTATGATTTTTATAGATAACAATCTATCAAGCATAACTGTCTCTAGTGCCCTTTGGTATTCACATTCACTTCCAATCGCAGAAGACTAATCTTTTCACCTCTCGTGGTCGCCATTTTCTTTCGACTTATTATGTGTTTTAGAATATCTCTTCTCACGTTTTTGTATCATCAGCAGTTTTGTCAACTTTTTGTGAATCCTCGAACTTGACATATTTTTCGAGAGCATATTTCGCAATAAGCCGCGGAAAAGTTCGTACATAGGTAGTAGGGTTTGAGAAACAGAGAGTGTGCGCTAGCTGACCCCTTCGTGGAAATAAATGGAGGAAACTGGCTTCTTCACTGAGGCCTTCCTCGTTCTAAGCAAGAGAAGAGCATACAAACAAGCTCTACGATAGAATAAGGGCGGGGTGGAGTCACGTGCGGTTCTTGGGTACTTGAATACTTGAGTGACCTGCCCTACCTTCCGTTTTTCAGCGCGAAACATGGTTATCAAGTGAGACTCCTGCTAGCTTTTCCACAGCACGGCTGTGATTCCCATGAGCAACCGTGAATTGCGCCTTCAAAGAAGTTGAATAGAGATGAGCTCCAAGCGAGTTTCCCAACCATGGCTTTTCCTTTGCAAATTTCTTCCCACTGGCTTCCCCGTGTGATTTCGTTTAAATTTTCAACTTTCTCAAAAGCTTTGCAGCTTTCCTCTTGAACTATGCTCTGAAGATCGATACTCTTCGTTGCACCGTGTAGAAAGTTTCTTTGTAATATTTTGTAACTTGAGAACCAAAGGTTCAGGTGTCCTCTTGTTTTTACTTGAGCGGTTCAAAAGCTTTCAGTCGAATGAACTGCACAACCTCATCAGCGCCATTTGGGCCTCATTCCTACACCACCTAGATCAAATACTGTAGTGCCATATGCATATTCTCTTGTAATGACGCCATGACCTTTAAAGGTTCTAGGGGGAATTCGAAAGCTTATATTTTTTTCAGTCATTAAGGATTCTATGACATCATAATACTGAAACTCTTACTACAATTCTTTTGCAATTTTTATTTAGTAGTGAACCTGAATGAATAAATTGATGCATCGGAGTATGGTGCTGTCCCGGAGTCTCATTACTCATCTGAATGTGTATTAACAATGTGAAACTCCAAAAGTTTATTCCAAAAAACTCAAAAGACAGCAAAAGTCTCAAAAGTTTTTTAAAATATATCTTCTAATCTGGCTATATTGCGGTGCGTAGCACCCTTCTTCAGGGCCTGAAATTATTTAGCTTGTTTCATTGCAGAATATCCTACAGAAAATGTAACCCGCACGGACTCTCCGCCCATACGAGGCACTTACGAAATGATCCTGGCAAATTAGCCACCCACCCTAACCACACCCTTAAATATGGGATGTGACGCGATCACATTATGACTTGCATAATGTCACTAGTTCCTCCCTATTGTTTATTTGGGGTGTTAGCCGTTTTATTTCCAAGGCCATCCATATTTTCCTTTTCCATTGCGCTTCTCTACCGAGCGGTGTAGTACTTTGACCATTAAAGAGGGGGGTTTCCTGTGAGGCGTGCTCCATTATGCGATGCCGGGAGAAACTGCTATTAGGGTAAAAGGTGGATTTCCCAGCGCCCTCCGGTGTCGTGCGATCCGTTTTGTATAGGGGCCTCCCAGTTTCTCCCCACATATTTTTGCCACGCATCCTTGGCATTCTAACCAGATAAACTGTCCCGCCTGAGTTGACAGATTTTAGAATCCCTGCAGTAACTACAACCTGCCCTTCCACATTTATCTTCATAAAGCTGAAAAAATGTAAGGAGGCGTTTTAAATTTGGTGAGACGAGAAATTAGGCGTATAGGAAGTGGTGAGCACTTTACAATATATTATATTTTAATGCCCGTGCTTTCATTGAGGTAAGGTAATACAATGGGAATTTCCGTCGCCGTGGAATGCGGTTTCCCATGTCGATGGATAGAATTCTAAAGAGAGAATGGTATACAAACTACCCGCACCCATACATGGAAACCGCATTCCACGTGCGGACGGAATTCCCTTGGTATTACCTTACCTCAAAGAAAGCACGGCAAAACAATAAATAATATGTAAAGTGCTCACGCACTTCCTATACGCCTAATATTTCGTCTCCACCAAATTTAAAACGCCTCCTTACATTTTCCAGGCCTTATGAAGATAAATGTATGAAGGCAGGTTGTAGTACTGCAGGGATTCTAAAATCTGTCAACTCAGGGGACAGTTATCTGGTAGAATGCAAGGATGCGGCAAAAATATGTGGAGAAACTGGGAGGCCCTATACAAACGGATCGCGAACACCGGAGGGCGCTGGGAAATCCACCTTCTTACCCTAATAGCAGCTTTCTCCGGCATCGCAATAATGGAGCACCTCACCAGGAACCCCCCTCTTAAATGGTCATAGTACTACACCGCTCGGTAGAGAGCGCAATGGAAAGGAAAATATTGGAGGCCTTGGAATAAAACGGCTAACACCCCAAATAAACAATAGGGAGGAACTACGTGACATTATGCAAGTCATAATGTGATCGCGTCACATCCCACTATTGAAGGGTGTGGTTAGGGTGGGTTGGCTAATTTGCCAGGATATTTCGGTAAGTGCCTCGTATGGGGGGAGTCCGTGCGGGTTACATTTCTGTAGGCTCATATTCTGCATAAAACAAGCTAAATAATTTCAGGCCTGAAGAAGGTGCTACGCACCGAAATATAGCCAGATAAGATATATTTTAAAAAACTTTTGAGACTTTTGCTGTCTTTTGAGTTTTTTGGAATAAACTTTTGGAGTTTCACATTGTTAATACACATTCAAATTGATGCATTTAAAATTGTGCACATAGGCCAATCATATGTGTGCATGTGCGGTTTACTTATGAAAGACATGAAAAAGAGACAAACAAAAGTCTGAACAATTAGCTAGCGATCGTACAAAGTTCAGAAGAACAGAACGAATACAATCCTGCTGTAGAAGGTGCTGGAATTCTTCTAAGTTCATTCCTTTCGACAATGTTATTATTTTTGTGAGCACAGCGTACATGCGTCTAAAGCAAGGGGGTGTGGGTCTTTTCGTAGCGGAGAATTTCCCTGCACTATCGCTTAATTGGTGCATGACTAGCCTGGGGCTATAAAATTCAAATGAGCCTATGCATGGCTACGCTACACGTGGAAGAGTCACTGCGCAAAGTTCAGAGCTCTTGCGATTCTGCGAGAGATTACCTTATCTCAAGTAAGCGATCAGCGCTTACAACTTGGCCTACTTGGCACATATATCCCGCTTCTCTTCTGGGAAGTCGTTTGCATACAGTATATCATTGAGTGCGGGGGTTTTTGTGAGAGTAATCCCGAACCTCAATACTCGCTCCTTCCAAAGCACCATCATGTAAGATTGAAGAGATGTAGACGAGAAGCTGCTGCTGTTGCGTGACGAATTGCTTCCAAAGGCTACTGAAATCATATGGAATCGAACTACCGTTGCCTGTTTTCTCGCTCGTTCCGTAGTCGACATCGAAACTGACCACATATTTTTAAGGAGTGCATATAGCCTATTTCAAGAAAAGCTGACTTTTTGCGGTCCAGCGACTGAAGTATAGAAAAGCACCGCCTGCGGTGTTTAAAGCTCAAATAGCCTAAGGGCAAGGGAACAGCGGAGGCGTGCCGTTGTGGACGCGCCCTCCTTTCCGTGCATCCATCCTGAATCGTCCGTGAGAGCAATTTGCAGCAAGTCGGCGACCCATCAGCCGCTCTTATCTATTCAACTCACACATCATTGACTCTTACTCTACGCTGATTTCTCACAACAATCCAATCTCAATTTCCTTCATATCGAGGGGGGGGGGCGTATGACAACCAATGGTCTTGGACTGCTTAAAGGCACATAGGAACGTGCTGAGGTGAAAATATCTGGATTCAGAGGGGTTGAGTGACTCGCCTAAGATAACAAGCCACTTCTCAATACATCACTCGGGCGTCTTCGGTTTATGGGCGTCTACCGACCTGTATATGTCATGAGCATTCCTTCAGCGCGCATTCCAGCCGCAAGGCAAGGAGAGGATGGCCACAATCGTGTGCACTGCAGATGGTAAGAACTGTTGCGCTCAGATAGTCGACCATTTCCCTAATTTCCTAATCTCTTTCATTTACTTTGCGGGAGAAATAACTCTATTCAACATAATGCAGCTCTCATATCCGATTCCCTCTTCTTGCTCCGGCACGCTGCCTCGATGTCTTCCTTGTACACTCATCCTTTTACATAATTTCTTTTTCCCTTCCTTTTTACTGAATCATTGTTCAGTACCAGCATGTTCTTCTGAATTATGTGGCGCTCTTTCCGGTGTATTTTAATGATTGAATGGATAGCTAAATAGTAAGGTATTCCATTGAAACATGGAACATATGGAGGATGGCAACTGGTTTTTTTGAAGATTTGAGATTTACCTTTCACCTGAAATGGCGGGTTCATTTTACTGAAAATCTCACCTCTATCAGAATAAAAAAAATGAAGCCATAAAAATAAAAATCTTCTTACACCAATTAATCAGCCCTTCCCTGCATCTGAGCGCGAAAAACGACATCATGCATTGCTTACCGTTAGTTCACAGAGCACGTCCAAAACCAGACTATTTCTTTGAATTCGACCCCTGCGAATGCTTCTACCGAGGTTCTCTGATTGGTCATGGGATAGACCGCTGGAACTAGCGAATAAAATACAATAATTCATACAACAGTAGGCCTTCTACATTTGAGCGATTTCTAGATCTTGCCTCTTCAATGCGATTCTCACCATAGGCTCTGAAGGCTAGAGGACTAGACTGGCTCACTAGAGATGTACCACTCGACAAACATGCAATGACCATCTTCTCTTCACGGCCTCAAAGACAGTTGGCGCGATAAATCGCTATACAGCTGTAGGATTTGTACAACTGGCTCAACAGAATTCCGTGACCTCGGACAGGCGCTGTGTGAAACCTTTTCCAATGAGGGTACCTCTATAACGCCCTATCGAGCAACAACTTTACGTCCCAAACGCCTTCCTTGCCCGCCCGCCCACAAACGGACGACTGTTTCTGACGCTCGTATTCATTCATTTGCTAAGCAAATTATGAAGCGAAGGGATTGGTATGAAGCGGCCGTGATGCTGCATGGATATATGAGTACTCATATGCAGCCGTACCTTCGGTAGCGGTGATTGGCAAGGTGCGTACGGGAAACTCGTCCGAAATCGACTTGCGAGTCACTGAGAACGGAAGCTTTTTCTTCGCCGGATATTGACCGTTTCACTCCTTTCTTTCACCATTTCCCCACTATACAGCGCTCTACTAGCATTTTAGGCTAAGTCGGAAACCATCGTGCCAACTGCCTTTGATCTAGTATTTCTTCAATGTGTTGGTTGGTCCATAGGTAATGGCAATGTATTTTACTTAACGTGCCGTTTCCAAAATGAGGAGTTTTGCTAGAGATTTCTATACTATCTGATGGTACACCTTTCCTTTTATAAGGGAATGTGCTTGGTTTGTTTGAGGATCCTGCATTTACAAACTTTTAGGGGATTGTAGCGGAGTGCGAGTTTTTGTTATTAATTTTTCGACACCCCTTCCATTTACTTGGAAAGATGAAACCGCAGAGGTTTATTGAACGATGATAAGCTTTTTCGCAGAAATCCATGCAAAATAATGTGGACTTCGTATAGGTCATGAGCACGAGCATGAGATTCTCGTGGATCATCATCTTCGCTTAGTGGGTCGAAACGTTGTGGATGGGATCTGACGGCTATAGGTACCCCCTCCTCCGCTCTATGGGAAGCACAGTTACGAGGTCCAATTTCCATTCCTTACCGCTTCAGTCGTTTTTGAACATTCCAAGGGTGCATTGTTCCTTGGACGTACACATCACAAGGTTTGAGTTGCTTTTGTCATTTGAAAGCTTAGATTGAGTGCAAAAGAGGTGTAAGAAAGTCTCGTTTGTGTAGACATGACACTCCATCACACTTCGATGAATTAAAAATTGACAAAAATCGTGGATTACTTGGAAACCGAAACATTGATGTGGCGCGGAAAATTATTTATTAAACAAATCAGAGCACATTGAAGAAAATTCTCTCTTTTCTCACAAAATTTCATGTGAGGAAGAAATGCCGTCAAGGTTGAACCAACCCAATATTTTCGTGATATAGTTAATGAGTATGAAATATAACTGGGGTTATGGTAAGCAGCGCATCTTTGCACATGACGATGCACTCGGGGTTCTTTACTCTTTGCTCAGTTCTAAGGCTTATGTTAATGTACTAGGTGATGAGTTAGCGAAAGTTCGTTACCAATAGCATTTCCATGGTCTGCAAATGGCCTTCGGAACTGCCACTACCAGGCCTTCTTGCTTCATGCTTTTTCTCTTCACAAATGATCCTTTCAGTTATCAGTTTTCTCGTTCATAAAATAACCTTCTCAGTTGCTTCTTCTGATCCACTTGTTGCCTATACAGACTCTTTGAACCCACCTACGCAGTAGCTGAATGAATCGCCCACACATGCGCTGCTGGACTCTGGAGAAAAGTCCACAAAGCTTTGAAAGCCTCGAAAAAAGTGCCTCACAAAGCGTACCCTCTTTACGAAACTCTTATGGCATAAGCAGAGAAAGGTTAGAAATAATAATTCAATAATGACGTGGCTCCCTTACCCATTGTTCAGGTGGAATGAGTTCGAGGGCTTTTGCGGTTTTGAAAAGTCGAACGTATAATGGCCAGTTGATTAGATTGAACCGTATTTACCCCTCTTTTGTCCAAATTATTTTCCCTTCAGCTTAGCGGTTTATATCAGAATTTGAGCCTTCCTGTGCATATTTTGTCTACCTTCTCTGGCTGCTGCACCGTTCGCAGTATGCCCGCTCTATATTGGTAGCACTAATAGTCCTCACTTTCTTCATTGTTATGTTCCACCGACTTATCATCAACATCAAAATATTTCAGGATCGTGCACTATGCATGAATCGTAGCTACGATGGCCTTCACCTTTATTCTTACTTTTACCGTCTCATTAGTTGCTGCTTTAGATGAAGGTAGCTGTTGCTTTTTTTTGTTTGACTCTTGCACTCTCCAGTTGTACTCCACTTAGGTCGCGTCCTGTCATTGAGGAAACATTTCTCTTAATAAGCCCCTCCCAGAATTTCCCTCATCTGCTACGACGCCCTCCCTTTCCCAGCCTACCCTTCCTACCATCTTCCTACATACTCTCTATCCTACACTTTTTCCCGGTTTTTTTTAACAAGTCCTCAAGTTCCTCTCCAAAGAACTGCCGAGCGGGGAAGAAACATGGAGGGAGGTATACAACGCATTGAAACAAAAAAAAACAGAAAAGTCAACGACCAAAAACATTCTTCTCAAAGACAGATACGACCTTCTCTCCCGGCTGCCCCTCGCTGGGGATTCCCATCGTCCGACCTGTCAGGCCCCAACTGTGCTGCAGCATAAGCTTAACTAGTGGTGTTAGCCTCTCCATATCCTCCTCGAATACGACCTCCCCTCACATTTATCTGTCGTGTCGCCATGATTTTTTAATTCCCTGCCAATTTTCCGGAATTCGCCAGTTTTTCCAAAGAACTTTCTACAAGTGGAGCAGAAATCCTTTTAATTACCTGCCAGAAATATCGAAACAGTGAGGAAGTGAAGAAATAAAGAGGAATAGGAAGAGGTAGTGAAGAAATAGCGAGGAACAGTGGTGAAGAAATAGTGAGGAATAGTTATACAGTAAGCAGTCTACCGCCCTAAAAGGAGACGCGGGGGGAAGTATAGCGCTCATGAAAAGAAAAAATCAACAACATGAAAAATCTCTTGTTACTGAAAAAAATTTCCAGACCATATGCGACCCTCCTCCCCAGCGACAACGCTGAAGCCTGACCTTAGTAATGTGGTTTCTATAATCGATTAGACAATATGAAGCCCAAAAGATGTTCAAAGCATCCTCGAGAATAAATTTACCTTCCAAAAATTTACCTGAACTACTGATTACAGAATGCGCTCGATGTGACTTACGTTCATCTTACTGTAAAATCTGGGACGATGGCACGAGGACATGCGAATGTCGCGACGGATTCCAACAGCTAACTAATGGGACTTGCCAAGGTTCGATTTTTTTTTGCCATTTTCCTTCAAGGGATGTTTCCCGGATTTTGATGTGCTTTTGTGATGTTTATTTCAGTGGTTAACCAAGCTGCGCCAAGCTTGATTGACGATCCTTCCGAAGAGCCGTTTTGTGTGCTTGGTCAAGCTGAGAAGGCTGCCACAAGGTAATCCTGACTCATGACCATACTCGATCTGTTCTCTCTGAATTATCTCAATTGCTTCTCATTCACTCAAGTTTAGAGGAACACTAAGGTTAATAAGTTCTTTAGTATGATAGCTGCTGTCAATTGGCTTTTGCCCATGACTCAGTATCTTGTGATGACTCTTCAGACCGCCAACTGCAGCGTTAAGCAGCAGTTATCATACTGAATCAAAATCGAAGTCAAACCATGTAGATATCTTTCGGCCTCGTGTTTCACCGCCGATATGGGATAACCGGCTTATCACCTTGAACGTGTGAGCACTGTGAGGCTATGGCACAAAAACCATTGGGCTGAAAGGGTAAAAGCGACGCCGGTGGTGTCGTACTAGGCGCCCTCACACGGTCACCGGACATGCGGGTTTGAGACCCGTCTGGGGCCTGACTTTTGCCCATAAGTCAGCATTTTTGTGATTAACATTGTCATCAGTCACAACGAAAAGTATCGAGCCAGACATGGTCGTTGAAGGCAAATGGCACGATAAAGTGGCAAGGCATACAGGATACATACGCTTATCGCGGAATATTACTGTGGTCTCGACCGGAGGGTGCGTGGCGCCCTCTTCCAACCAGGGGCGCCATTACAATTCCCAACTAAGGTCCAACATGCCTTGGTTCAGAGTTATAATAGCGGTAGTTGGAACGCTCACTGCAAACGTTAGCCCACAAATGGATGGACAGTTATATTGACGCTGGTACTCTTATCCCTTCATTGATGGATACACTTGATATGAAGCGTTACCTCACAGATGTTTGAGTACATACGTCAAAGCGGTTGTTGGCACGATGCTAACAGGAAACTCGTTTAAAAATGCTCGTCCAGTGCCGCGCAGAAAAGCTTCTTCACAGGTTTCTAGCAGTTTAACTTCGCTTTTTCGTCATTTTTCCACCATACTGCACTATTTTTGAGCAAATACCAAATTGTCGTGCCCAATGCCGTTAAATTAGGCGTGGGCTCTATGTTTGCCAGAAGATGCCCTGGTTCTTATTGAGAAATGGCGATATGTTCCGTTCGGCAGTCGAAATGTGCTATTACAAACAGGCCTGATTTAGCTAATGAACCAGTCTTTGCGGGCTAGTGAAGTAAAAAGCTGTGAGTACCTTAGCCCGAAGACCTGTGGTAACGCTGTTCGTGTGCCTGGGTATGTAATGCCACCCAGCGCGGTGAGAGGAATTAGGGTTGCCTAACCAAATGCAGTGTGCATTTTCCTGTTCTCCACAAAGTTCCGTCGGCATGATGACATGCAAAGAGTGCTTTCTCATGAAATTGCAATTTCAACTCGAGACCTCAATCATTCGTCTCATGTATCGCTTAATTTTGTCTCGAAAACTCTTCACCCAGTATAAAAACTGGGATCTATGAAGAAGGGTCCATGCCTGCGTGAGGTATAAAACCTCAAAGTCCCGAAAAGTGGGCTCATATTCCTTGATAAAGAAAGGAAGTCGGGAATGTTGAAGCTCTAGTATAAACGCTGCCAACCACCTAGCTGTGCTTACGCCCTTATGAAGAATAGACGATGAATAGCGGCTGAATGCGCCGTTAACCCCACCTATTCCAAACCGACACGAGGGCACGCTGTGCGTTGAAGGATCCCAAGTGAGGGTGGTAGTTGGTCTGGAGCAGGAGGGGGAAGCGTATTGCGAGGAAGATTTTGGCTGATGACTTTTTTCGGTTTTTACCTTTTTACGGATGATATCTCTCCCCCACCCCGCTCGAAGTCAACGGCAGTTCTTCGAGGAGAAACTGGTGGAGTTTCCGAAAGAACGCTGGAACTCTGCAAAAGTCAAAGCGGCAGGAACATGAGAAAAATGGAGATTATAGTAATCAGGATGGACGACGGGAAGAGGCTTTTATCAAAATCGGTCCTTTCGACAGAATCGAACTTTTCGCTGCCGCTTTGCTAGTCGGATGAGGTGCGAGACGCAAACCCCCTGCCCTACAATTTAAAGGTAGTTGGCACGATTACTCCTCCAAGAGGAGTAAGACTAATAATTTGGCAGGACGGAATTCCGCGACCCTGACCAGGCGCTGCATGATGCCTTTTCCAAGGATGGTGCCTTGATAAGGGCCCTATCAAACCACAACACCCACAAGTGGACGACCGTTCCAGACGCTTGAATTGATTCATTTACTAAGGAAGTTATGAAGGGAAGGAACTGGTATGAAGCGGCCGTGATGCTGCATGGATATATGAGTACACATATGCAGCCGTACTTTCGGTAGCGGATATTGACAAGATGCCTACAGGGAACTCGTCCAAAATTGATTACTAACACAGTGAGAACAGAGGCTCTATCGTCGCAGTATTTTAACCGTTTCACTCCGTTCTTTCGCCATTTCCCAGTACTGGCACCTACTCATTTTGGGCCGAGCACCAAATCATCGTGCCAACTGCCTTTAAGGAGAACGAAACAAATCTTGCTAAGTCCCTCTGTTCTTTAAACAACTCTCGATTGACTGTACGGTATTTGAAAGTTTTAAAGCGTTCGAGTATATCAAACTCTTTCAGTCGAAGTTCCTCTATGTTGCTGAAGCTCCCTATGTAGTTCTTTCCAATAACACTTCTTTTCAAGGATTCTGACCGAGCTGTTGTCGAAATACGATCGAAACCTGGTGCCAAAAATGAAAGGAGTGGACGTGGACGTGGAGCTGCTCATCCAACGCGTCTCTGAAATCTCCGAGATCCAGTCCTCTTCTACAATGCACATTCTCTTTAGTCAAATTTGGCACGATCCCGGTTTATCATTCGAGGTGAATAAGCGTTTTCTTCATCATTAGAAAGTTCTGTGCCTCCCATGAGAGCCCTTCCTGAACATAGAGTTTTGGATTATTTACTTTTCATGAAATAATCACTAAGCGTTGTGTAGAACCATAAAAGCAAAGTAGAGTAGAAACTTGTTAAGATGTGACTTACTTGAAGGAGGTCAGCTTTCGAACATCTCAAATTTTTTAAACAATCTGCTTCCGAAGTGAGTACTCCGAGAGCAAGATATGCGAAGTAAGCGCAGTTGCATGCAGCACCGTGGGAAGAGGGCCGGCTGCGCAAAGCGACGCTTTATTCCCAGCGAACTATTGAAAGGTCATTGTACGGAAAGAATGTGTCGTACTAACCTCTGCTAGTACTAACAATCAGTACTAGCAGAGGTTAGCCAACACCACTTTGTGATTCGCTCTTCGTGTAAAATGAGTGAAGTCCAACGGGAGAAGTACGAAATTAGGAACTTTAACATCCTTTTACTGCTGCCATTATTTTTTTCAAACTTCTCGCAAAGGTCTCGTTTTGGAGTTTTTCTCCTATCTCGAATTCGTTATTCAAATTGAATTACGAGTTCGAGGTAGGTGAAAAACTCTGAGAATAGAGCTTTTCGCAAGTGCATTAGAACTTTCAGCCGAAATTGCTCTTTACAACATGCTATTGACTGTGAACACTTTTCAGCATGAAGATGGAGCTCAGTGTCTCACGAATCTCTCGTTATCTCATCGTATGGTAGACAATATCTGGTTGCCAAATGTCTGTATAGTAAATAGTAAAGGTATGCAATTTTGCGATTCGAGGGACATCTCAAGGTGAGCTCAAACGCAAACCCCGCGATCGTATATTGTGGCTAGTGACTTTCGGTTTTTTTGAAGAACCCATAGTAGCTAAATGACTCTTGAGGGAAGAAAGCAAAAAAAAGTTGTGGAAAACACCCTAAGTAGGGACCTGGTAGCTTTTCTGGCCGAGTTTTTCGGATCTGCTCAATTTTCGCCAGCAAAGGAATGCTCTGCCGGCTCTGGCTCACTCATGGTTTTCTCGCGTCATTTAACCTGATGCCATTTAGCAGCAAAAAAAAGAACAAATACGCGCTGTAATTGAATTCGATACAGAGAGCGGCTTCGGAGTTTATAGGGGAGGGGCAACTAGCATCAAAACTGCTACTTATGATGGCCGGAGCGCCTTCGTTACTGACTGTGAAGCAGGGAAGGAGGGATAATCATAGAGACTGAGGGCCAGACCACTTCCACAATGAAGGACGCCTACGAACTGGCTCAGCGCTAGGACTGTCTCTGATAGAAAGACCCTCTGAATAATTTGGTTGAATGAGTTCAGAAGGGAACGCTCATCGAATTTCCATGAGGCAACAGAAACTTAGAGTAGTAGCCAAGCTGACGCTCAGGTTGAAGGGTTAATTCCTCGCTGATATGGGAGAGAAATATGCAGCCTTCTATGCGATGAATTTAAGAAACAGGTACGTGATCTGAAAAAGGCAAACACCTGCGCTAATATCTGTTGCTTGTCAAAAGCCTTCAATGGTGAGCGTTCAGTGGGATCCAATTGACGTGTTTACTTTCAAGCCAAACGAGGGTTTATATGGATCACCTATTCAGTAGAGTTTCAGGATCTGTTATCCACAAAAGTCCAACGCCAAATATTTTTCTGGCGATTTTCCCAAACGGAACTGTGTGGATGAATTACCGGTACGTCGGGTCTTCTGCGTCATTCTACCTCTATTTTTGGGTTTGAAAAGGCTTCTTACAAAAGCGGTCACTTGTTGGTCAGCTCAGATGATTGAGAACACTTTTTTTACAGGATCGTTGTGGAATCTCCCTGCGAAATGGATTTCAGGTCAGTTTTAAAAGTTATTCACTGTGCTATGCGTTTGAGTAGTTACCACTGCTACGGAAAAAGGATCAAAACTGGAAATAAGCAACTGGTTTCAATTTACCAGTATCTCACTGACGATACGGCCGCATACCCTTCAATACCTTTCCAAGTCATCGCTGATAACTGAGTACGACATTGTGATCAACGAACACTCCCTAGTACCAACTCGATCGAATAACCCAAAAGTGTACCCCCACCACTCACTCACAGGAAAAGTGCTTTTGGGCTGATAGGAGGGCAAAAATTGCGCGACGGGAATCTCAGAAATCAAAAGGATTGTGTTCCGCATTACTTGTTCAGATGTCATGCTCATCAATGAATGAAGACAACACGCCATGTGGTGGGTACACATTGACGTGGCGTTTATTCGCTGTCACGGAGCAGTTCCAACGTAGGTAACTCCACATAAACTACAAAAGTTCAAAAGGATAAAGATGGATAAAGATGGCGCTGGTCAAGAACTGGTTGGATGTGTTAGTCTGGTTCCATTCTCCATTCAAAATCCTTGTGGCTTAATGAATAGGACCTGTTGAAAGGCCTTTACCCTGAGATGCGAGCGCGAGCACGAGCCAGTATTTATTCCTCCCGCTTACCTCTACCAGATTACGTCTATCCTCGATAAATGAGGGGTTTGACTGGGCTGAGCCAACTACGATTTGACCCACGGGCGGCGCTGTGAGGATTGCCACTTATAGCATTTCATCGTCCATAAGATCTTTTTATATTCGCAAATATTAGTGCACCTATAGCTTTCCGCCAAAAAGATTACCTGCTGCCCTAATTGCTTTTTAGCGAAATTAAGCGTCCTGCTTGGGGAAACAACTCATAGCCTCCAATCGCGGTAATTAGTGTCAGATCCTTCTGTGAAGGGGAGCAGTGGTTTATTCAACAGCTGCCTCCCCCTAGTCATTGCATAACCATATTGCATTCACTAAGCCACCACGACTTCGACTGGAAGTAGAAAAAGCGATATATCCCAAAATTGGAGTGATCGACGGCGAAAACTTCATCCCCATTTTCTCAACCTCCCTCGACTGAAGTTTCAAGCCGCTTGATGCTTGAACGACCACGATGAATTGTCAGGGAGAGCTTGTCTCAGAACTTATATCAAAAAGTCACAGAATTGTCGCATAAAAGTGCGTGAATAATGGAACTTTCGCATGAATTCCATTCCTTCCTACTTTTACACTTGTCCGCAGGTGAACATCTGTAAAGCCTTGTTCCTCTCGAATTTCACATGAAATTTGATGCGTTTACTGCGCCAATCCGTCAGTCACAGAGGAACACAAGTTGTTGAAACTCGAAACACAAGCACCACAAACATCACATTCCTCTTCGCGTCAAATATCAGGGAGTCGATATTACAGGGCTGAATAATGCGAGTAGGCTAGACACCGAAAATCCATACTTCTCCCAATCGCTTTCCAATTTCCCAATCATCTATGTAGCACTATTACAATGTATCCCTGTCTTTTAAAGGCAACTGGCACGATGGTTCCCTGCTTAGCCTAAAATGCTATTAGGACGCTATATAGCGAGAAAATGGGAAAAAAAGAACGGAGTGAAACGGTCAAAACCCTGCGAAGAAAAAGCCTCCGTTCTCAGTGACTTGAAAATGGATTTCGGACGAGTTTCCCGCAGGCATCTTAGCAATCACCACTACCGAAGATATGGCTGCATATGTGTACCCATTTATCCATGCAGCATCATGGCCGCCTCATACCAATCCCTTCGCATCATAATTTGCTTAACAAATGAATGAATACGAGCGTCAGGAACGGTCGTCCATTTGTGGACGGGCGGGCGTGGCGGGCGTTTGGGACGTAAAGTTATGGCTTGATAGGGCCCTTATAAGGGCACCTTTCTCGGAGAAACCGTTATGCAGCGCCTGCCCTGGGTCGCAAAAATCTATCCTGCCAGGAGTATTGTCCTAGTGGGACTTATCGTGCCACTTGCCTTTAAGTTACGGTATGCTCAGATTACACTTCTTTTAAGTTACTGTATGCTCGAATTACACTAAGTATCGTGCACTTGGGATGTTGTGCTTGGCTATTGGATTACATTCTCCCGGGCTAGTACTACTGATTGAGCATTATTTAAAGGATTCGAAAAGTTCCGACAATCCTGCTGTCAGCGGTAAAGAAAAGAGGATGAGAGAAAAGGGGGTGAAGCACTTCATTCTGGGATATTCGCAATCGGCTTACATTTCGAAGGCAATCATTTTTGAATGCAAATGGCCAGATATAGTTACGGCAAGGGTCAAGCAATGAACATGTCGATGCTTCTATGATCACAGATTAGTCTCCTACCGGCTTAAGAACCTTGATCAGGCGAAATGCTGGGCTAATACTGGCACCACTGACCCCCGATTTGATCCAAAGCCATGTGTGTAATAGCGGCTTCACTCATCTCGGTTTTGATCCTTTGGAGGGCACAAAAATAAAAAAATCACACGAAACGTGCCTACTTTTTTGTAGATCTGCAGCACCCAGTGCACGTCAAGGGATGGGATGTTCTGAGATCGCAGCGCTTTTTTTGTAGTAGGGCATTCTGTAGGGCATCAAACGGAGGGGCACTATGAAACTTATCATAGGGGCACGGATAACAGAAGATTTTTCATGCCGCTTCATTTCAGCTTCTTTCCGATGGATCGAGTCATGTGTACGACAATCTTCGAGAGCTATTCATTCAATGTCGGGAAGGTAAGAGGTCTTTCATGAGCAGTGTGTTGGGCCAAGATATACACAGAGACACTTCACATGAGTCCTAGTTTATAAGGTCCCACTATACTGGAAAATTGAAAATACAAAAAGGATTTCTTGCCCACTAGCTGAGTGAAACCGAAAACACGGAAAGACACAAAAGGTCCCTCCAGTTCACTTCAAGAACATGGGGACCAGGGGACGTCCTACCGTTGGGGGGAAATTCATGAAAATACGCATTTTCTCCCTTGCTCCGACCACCCTTTTGGTAAGTTCTAGCATCTTCCTAAATACTCCCGACTTCCTACCATTTTTTTGCGTTTTTAAAAGTTGCTTCATTTTATTTTCTCGTAAAACTGCTGTCAAGCGGGGCGGGGGTGTAGTACATGGGTATGTACATCTGAAACCGGACAAAATCTACAAACGAAAATTTCTTCCTCAGTGACAAATACTACTTCCCTTGCTGGAGATCCCAGTCTAGGAAACGTACTCCTATGGGGATAGCTAAACTGATCCCGTTTGCCCAGTGGTGGGGCAGCTTTCGAAGATTGCTGATCAGGCTATTCATGGCGTTCTCGCTAAGTTTTTTTTTGTCTGCAATATCCAAAAGGTTGCTATACCTCCGGAAAACAGACCGGAAATCGCGCTGCCACTACTCAAGAGCATACTCATCCTCCTAAATTAGCCGAAAGAAAACGTTTAACATATCACGCTCTTTTCCCTAGGCAACTATCTGTTCCCAACAAAACCACGCTGAAATAATAAAAGATCTGCTTTGTTCAACGGAACTTGGCAGCTTGTTAAAAGCATTTCCAGGCACCTGACGTTCTTCCCTCGCCAATTTTTTACCACTAACTGCTTCATTTTTCCATTTTTTTACCACAGACCATAGTTGCTACCCTTCATTCAATCTAAACACTTTGTTGGACCTATTCCGAGCAAACTGGCCTACCTGGATGCTTTTAAGGTGCGACTTCACTGGAAACGACAAGGTCAACCGGTCGAGTTTATAGACGAAGTAAAACTGCCTGATTTTCACATGACCACATTTATTCACGAGAAAGCGACTTTCCAATATCCTGCAGGAGTATGGGATCAGGTATGGGTACCGAAGTGGTGCTAATGCAGAACCTTTATTTTTCATCTTTGTTCTCCTTTTCACTGTACAGTGTGCATTTTTTTCATCAATTACCACTCATCATTACAAGCTTTAGCTAAATATAAAACTGTTCTTTCGTCGATCTTACGGGTTCTATATTCTTCAAATATACCTCCCTACTTACTGCATGGTGAGATTTTTTTAGGTAAGGGCTCACGGAATGAGCGCTCACAAGTTTACCTTTCAGGTGTTGATTAGTTGGATTTCATTCTGGCTGGATCGCAAGAGTCTCCCTGCCAGAGTGACCCTTGGCGTCTCTTCACTTATGGCGCTCACTTTACAGTATAGCAATGTAGCTCGAAGTTTACCCAAGGTGAGTGTTGACAACAACGATTGTTTACTTGAAGTTGCAGAATTTGCTGAAACAATAACAACAATTCAACCTTCAACAATGTGCCGGTTGGCCTGCAAAGACTATGTGTGTAAAGCTCCTTAGTATGGCTACAATCAGGTTATGTGCCAGAATCCAAATCGGTTCAGTTGTCCATATGAATTTTTTCAACTCTTCAACCATTCCTTATGCCAATATCGCTGTAGAACTCTTTCATTGATGGGGAACTTTCTCCACCAGGTTCACAACCGACTGGCATGTGGACCTCTCGAAAACTGCAATGTTTCTACTTGGAACCCTTCAAACACTTATCATCAATAGATATACTCTCAATCTGCTGAAGATAGCGGGGTGTGGGGTGGGGGCGTGGCAGCGTGCTCCATTAACATATTTCGTGCGATGGGTTAATCGTGGGATATTTCAACTTGAGCAGCCGTCATCCTGTCTTGTGTTGGGCGCTAGCACAATTACAAATACCTGAAAACCAGAATATCAGTAATAATCAGAAGCACAGCCGCCGCTATATTCCAATGACGCACCCACGCCCCCCTACAGCTGCGGGATATAGAGCAAAAACGGATAGCCGTGTTGTTACACACAAATTAGGGAGCAATGGATGTGATTGAAGGAACGGCAGAATTTTGTTCTTAGCAATTTTTAGCAGTACTTGTGTTTCATTACTTACTTACTTACTTAGATCACTTAGACGACCCGTTCTTCAGCACGGCGGTTGACCTTGCGCGGGTCCCAACCTCTTCTCCATCGTTCTCTGTCTTGAGCCTTGCTTGTCCATGCATGGAGACCTTAAGGGAAATCTGTTCATAAACATTGTTGCGATAGGCCAGAGAATCTGCCCAGCGCAGCGGAGGGCGGCTCGGCGGTCGTTTCCTATCAAGCGGGTACCATCGTATCGTCGCAAAGCTCCATCTTCCGTCATTTTTCCTCATCACGTGGCCGGCAAATCGATGTTTTGCTTCGTCAACGTGGAGTACAATGTCCTTGATCTTCGACATGGCCCTGACGTCTGAGTTGTAAAGCTTCAATTCTCGATGGCGGCTTAACCTCAGACCTAATAGGCGGCGCTCAATGGATGCTTGGGCAGGCTTTAACCGTTTTTCGTGCGCTTTTGTGAGGGCCCAAGTTTCTCCTGCGTATCTTAGGGCAGGCAACACTGTTGCATTAAAGAGGTCCGCATGGAGCTTGTGATCCCTGATATCTTTCACGACGCTCTTTGTTGAGTTGAATGCTGCCCATCCAGCTTTGCGACGTGTTGTGCTCTCCGGTCAAGTCGTTCCTATGCTTAGCTCACTCCCGAGGTACACGTATTTTTCGACGTCTTCGATTGGGCTCCTTTCAAGGTTACGGTCGCACCTCCTGCGAATCGATTCCGCATAACTTTTGTTTTTGATGTGTTTGGTCTATACGATCCAACATCTCGGACGCTTCCTCTGGGAAGCTAGTAATAAACACAATGTCATCGGCGAAGCGAAGGTGATTCAGAAGAGTACCGTCAATGTTAAATCCGAAGCTGCTCCAATCGCAACGGCGTATAACGGATTCCAGACACGCGGAGAAGAGGTTCGGTGAGATCGGATCACCTTGTCGCACACCTTTCTCAGTATCACGTCGTTGAAAAAAGAGCGGAACGTGGTAGTATAATCGGTGTAATATTCCTGCAGCACGTCTACGTAGAACTTCTCAATTCCTTGCTCTTCTAGCGACTCCCAAACTTTCATTGGCTCCAGCAAATCAAACGCCTTTTTGTAGTCAACAAAAGTGGGTACAAGGAGCATACGTTGTTCTCGAGCTGCTTCCATACGACGACAGGTTGCGATATGGTCCAGCGTTCTGAAATTTCCACGGAATCCTGCTTGTTCTACCGGCTGGGCTCCCAGTATACAGCGAGTGAACATCTTGTAAAATAGTGGAAGAAGCGTGATTGGCTGGTAAATCGCCACGTCTTCCTTCCTGGGGATCAGAAAGTGTTTCAAATCTTTGGGAGAGTTTGTGAAGATAATTGCATGGGTTGGTGGGTTGGGGGGGGGAAGGGGAATGGGACGTACCAGCGAAAGAAGCGTTGAGGAAGGTAAAGGTGGTATTTTGCGAAATTACTGAAAACGACGGGACGCGCCCAGTCTACCATTAGCAATGTTTTTTTGGTAAATCGAAGAAGTGCAATCTCGTGGTGTCATGCAGATCCTAGAATGCGCTTCATCAGCCTTTCATACTTCTGTGAGCGACCTCATAGTGCGCAGTGTAGCACTGGACAACTTTATGGAAGATAGCTAAATCGCTCATTCGAACATTAGCTAATTTGAGGAAATGTCCAGCGGTAACCAAGCGAGTTAGTAATGGAGAAGGTGCCACCATCTTTCCAAATCTCTTTCCAAATCACTCCGAAAGTGCTGGCTAAGCTTTTCTGGCGGAGTCTCGCTTTATCTAGGCGGATCCCGTAGACCGGATGCTATTGGCATGCAGCACATTCCATTGCCAAGACAGTCTGGTGGTGGCTGCGTGTAAGTGCCTGTATCTTGAAATACTCTTGGCTGGACTTCTCAGGAAGTGTGTGGGAGGAGCTATTCCCTTGCAGAATGTTTAACTTTGTACCTTTCAGGTGTCATATGTGAAAGGCCTGGATTTGTTCATGTTCGGCTGTGTTGGCTACATTTTCCTATCCATAGTCGAGCTTGCCGTAGTTGGAACGCTCGAAAACAAGAAACCTAGGTGAGCTGTTCATCGGCTCTCCCTTCTGCTTCTCACATTCCCTTGTTGTATTAGGTTGTCCGAAAAGTTCTCAGCGTTTTGTGCACCTATTTTTTTGTACATTCACTGCTGATTAAAAACTCATTCTGCCTTGATTCTCAGTAGCACATCCTGTAGAGAAATTTCTCGCGCTGTCCGATGGTATAATTGCCGTTTTACCATTGCTTGTTAAACCCCCTTTTTTCAAGACCTTTTGAAGCATGTGAAAAGACCACTTAGGACGACTTTTTTCTTCGACTATAAATTGGTGCAATCCGCAATCGAAATAGCTCAACAATTAACCAGGTGTGGGGCCCAATAGTGCTAATGAAAGCACTGTGCGGCAATGGCTCAACAAATTTCGTTCTGGAGATTTCAGCCTTGAAGGTGAACCTCATAGCGGTCGACCTGAAGCAATATCTGACAGGATTTTAGGGGATTTTGTGAAGGCTGACCCATCCAAACAGTTCGAGAGATAGCAGAAGAGCTAAGCGTGGCAAATCCACTGTTGCAGATGGTCTGGGACGCATTGGGAAGGTGAAAAAACTCGACAATTGGGTGCCCCACGAATCGGAGTGACCGGCAGGAATCGCCACGACTCGAGGTTCCTTCTGCATTGCTTTTGCGCAGCAGAAACGATCTGTTTTTGGGCCGAATTGTCATCTGTGATGAAAAATGGGTCATGTATGATAACAGGAGACGTTCCGCACAACGGTTGGATTTCGACGAACCACCGAGGTAATTTTCAAAGCCGAACCCTCACGAAAAAAGGTTCTGGTCACAGCTTGGTGATCATCGGCTGGTGTGATCCACTATAACTTTTCATCACCAGGCCAAACCATCACAGCAGAACTCTACTGTGAAGAAATCGACGAAATGTACCGAAAATTTTGTCAGATGCAGCCAACACTTATTAAAAGAAAGGGTTCGATTCCTTTGCATGACAACGCCCGCCCACATGTTTCACAAATCACTATCCATAAATTGAACGAATTGGGGGTTGAAGTTCTACCTCAACCGCGATATTCTTCAGACCTTTCGCCAACCGACTATCACCTTTTCTAACATTTTCAGAACACCCTTGCTAGAAAATACTTCATCAATCAGGACCAGGCAAAAAGGGCTTCGTGGATTTCGTGAATTTTGGACCACCCAGTTTTTTGCTTTGATGAGATTTTTCGACTGCTATCACATTGGCAAAAGTGTGCTGATTCGAATGGTTCCTATTTCGATTAAATCCGATGAGTATTAAAAAAGTTACGATCGTTTAAAGTGAAACACCCAAAACGCTGAGAACTTTCCGGACAACCTAATATTTTACACGATGTCCGTTAGACATCAGAACGGTTTTCAGGTCGAACGAGGACTTCATGACAGAGGAAGAGATCAAGAAGAACGTCTTTCAACGAACATTTTCATCTAAAAGTTTTCGCTCAGGCTATGTGAGTTTGTAGTGATGTTGTTACAACGAATGTTCCACGTTTTTTCACTTGAAAGAGGGCAGGGCACCTGTTCATAACATTCTAACTCAAAACCGAAACCAAAAACGTCAAACTCTCCTGGTGACGTCAGCAATTCTGTTCAGAGAAAGAATTCAGGGAGGGGGGGGGACCGAGGTCATCGCTGTAGCAAGGGATGTGGCAGTCACTTGAACGAAAAATCAACTCTATTAGCGCTGCTTAACCCGTTCTCGCCTTGGGTATGGCTCATCGCTGTTTGTTCATCCCGGAAATGAAATGAACTGACTCGAATACAGCTTTTCGGCATTTTAATCCGCCTTTTTACGAGGGGGCAATTTAGCGCCTGGTTCATTGTTTTTTTTTCTTCTTCTACTTATTCGGGTATGTTATGAAGAGTGGCTTAAATACATTGTCTATGATTTTTCACCGAACTAGGGGTGAAAAGGGATTTGATATCTTGAAAGGTTATCGAAGACCTGCATGTCAACCTGTCGGTGGGAAATCGTTGTGAGGTAGTTCCAGTGATCCCAAGGCGTACACTTTGAAGAGGGAGGAGGTTAGACTTGTTGACCTCCACCACTCCCCATTGTTCTGTTTATTGGTGGCTAGTTTTGATCACTGAAAGCCGGATGGAGACTAATGAGAATGAAGTCAACCGGAGAACAACAAAGGCGAACTCATTGGCTTTCGAGTAGGCGATTAGCAAACAGTTACACTGAGGCTTTGAGGGACCTAGATTAATCATGCTCATATGTGTTGTGATCGGTGGAATGAGAATGTTACTTAGGAAGCACTGAATCGTCCAGACCACTCAGACCCTTCATCTACATCCACGGCTTCTGCCAACAAAGCTGTCAAGGAGGATAAAGCACTCGTCTTAACATCGGTCAGCTGCTTCGAGTTCTCATTTGTAAAGAACAAGTGAGCATTCAGATGTCATGTCATTCTTAATGGGAGTCGAATGGCGGCCCTCAGATATGAATGCCAACCACCTGATTCATTCTTATAAGTCAGAATCACAGTCTAATACTAAAGAGAGCTTATTTCTTTAGGGAATCATTCTCCGGCCAGACATGACTAAGCGGCGAGAGGATACACTCCTGGTTCCCTTTTCCTGACCCCTGCGCATGGGTAAACACAAGAATGCTAAGCCACGATCCTAGGTGGGACTCCAACCCCCACTCTCCCGCTGACGGGCAGTGCGCATACTCATACTAGAACAACTCCAGATACTTACACAGTCTCCCATTACTTGAACGTGGATGTCAATGGGATTTGGGATCCATTACTAAAGATGTCTCTTCCGTTCCCCAACATGATTCGAAGAGAACTAGCCACTCACAATTGTGATTGTTCATGAATTCAAGACTTCGCCATGGAAATTGATTCCGCTCTTGGTTTAGGATATAGGTGGTTTTTGCAAAGTCGAATAGCACTAGTAGTCTCTCTGTTTGGTCCGCTTCTCCTCTTTGCCACCTTAGAAAAGGAGGTGCGGGGATGGCTTCAGTGAGCCAGATGTGAGGGACCCAAGGTACGCGTGGAATGTAGCTTCACAGTGCTCCAAAGCATGATGCCCCAGATCGTTCAACGCTAAGCGCTCACGTCTCTTTCACCCAAAAATTAAACCCCTGTTCTTCGTCAGAAAGGCATATGGCATGATAGTTTAATACTTGGTCTGAAATAATAGCAGGAGTGTTTTATAAAGGGAAATTGGCGAAAAAGCAAAGTGAAACGGTCAAAAACCTCCAAACAATCTTGTTCTACACTATTCAGAAAGCAATTTCGGACGGGTTTCCCGTTGGCATGCCAATAACCGCTACGGTAGATAAGGCGGCGTGTAGGTAGTCGTATATCTATCTATGCAGCACCGCTTCATATCAACCCTTCGTTTCAGATTGTATTTCGCAACAGCGATACTAGCGACAGCATCGGTCGGACATTTGTGGGCGGGCGGGTGTCGTGGGCCTTCGGGTCGGTATGTTGCAGCAGCTTGATAGGGTACCTTCCTTAGAGAAGGCACGAGCGCCTGCTCAGCAATGCCGAATTCTGTCCTTCAAGGCGTGTTAATGTTTGTTATCTACTTATGCGTCTACACAAATAGTACGGGGTGTGGTCCCTAATTTGATGTGTAACGCATTTACTTGTCTATGCTCAATACGAATTCCTCAAATAAAGAATAAAAAACTTGCCTTTCTACCAGACTTATTCTTACCCATGTCGAGTAACAAGTTGGACAAACTTGCTTCCCCTGAGGACGCGCGTAGATGTTAATAACCAGTCACTTCGTGGCCATTGACCAGTGGGAGTATTCGCACATATACAGGGGTGGGGCAAAAAACAATTTTCTTCCTTGACTTTCGAGGCGCTATAAGTTACACATTATTGAATTCTGATCGGACATCCTACCACCTTGTCAAAGAGCATACTAAATACTATCATGATACTCTGCCACAGTCTTCTGGAGGAGCGCCTTCGAGAGATTCTGCCACGCGACCGTGATTCGGTACCTGAGTTTTCAGCAAGTACGTTGATTTCTCCGCCACTGTAGACCACCCTATTGAACTCCGCCCGACCCAGTTAGTTGAGGGAGTTTAGTTCAGGTGACCTGCTTAGATATTTCTTCTTCTTCAGGTACTCAAACTCCCTTCCATTCCAAGTAGGCGAGAGTTTTTCAAACCCCCTTCGATCTCATGTGGTGTCACTCAATCCTGTGGCAGTCCAAAGTTTCCAAGAAGGTACGGGCAACGGCATGTGAGGAGGAATTCTTCCGAGTTGCTCGATTATCGCCAGCGCTCACCTTCAATACGGGGTCCACGAAAATATCGGTCTTCCTATTCTAGGAACTTCCGGTCCATACCATCAAACCGCGCCTTGGCGACTGCGGTGAAGATGACATCCTGGACCGTAGCGGCGTTGTCGGAGCTGCTCGATGTTGAAGGTCTTCCAGGTAGAGAGTACTGCTCTCCATGTAGCTATCCATGGGTGATTCAACGCTAGAACAGCTATATGGAGGCGACATGAATTCGGAAGGTCTTCTCCAGTCAGGGTGCGACTGGAGATTATTTCATATTTTAGTGTACATGAAGGTGATGGGTGACCAGCTTCTGCTTATCGACGAATATCTTGGGTATCTTCTGCACTGGTACTCGTATCCACGTCCTCTGTCTGGGCTGCGAAAACTTTACTGATATGTGACTCCGCCAAAGTGTCTTTTTTTTGCCCCCCCCCCTGTAATGCATGCACCCATTGCCTTGAGAACTTGCCTGAAATGTTGGTGTGTTCAGGGTCCGAGAAGGGAGTGCGAATCGAACTGTGAATCTCCCGAGGCGTGGCAAAAACCGTCGTGGCAAGATCGCACATATGTGGAGTGTCCCGAACCTAAAACCGCCGGAAATTAATTCGCCTCCGGATGTAGAAGCTGACGCAAACAATCAGGTACGAACATTTCTAGTGAATAATTGATGGAGTCATGAAAAATATATTGAAGTGAAACTACCCTGTTTTCTGAAGCATAATGCGCACCTTTGCTTCGAAAGCTGCTAGTTTTTTCTTTCTTTTGAACTCTGCAAATTTTTTTGTTTCTTTCTGCCCATATTTTGTATAATATCCTATAAAAATTGTTCGAAAATCAATTAGGAGAAAAAAAAATCAAGAGCTGTGCTAAAAAAAACAGGAAAACTGCTGCTCTTATTACTACCCTTTTCGCCCATGCTGATGCGCGCGACTCCACAAAATACGAATTATACTCGTGAATAAATAGGGTGGTTTCAGTTATAGCTTCTTCTTGGTTAGTTGAAGAAAAGTCCCATCTAACTTGGGAATGTATCACATGGGACAAATCTTAACAACGCTTTGAACAAATTTTGAATAGATTTTTGAGTACTCGCTTCAATGCTCAAGAACTCCGATCAACAAGGTCATCACTAGAGTTATGTGGGTCAATCGTTTATCTTATGAGCAGGTTCTCCATACTGTTCCCTATTATCCGATCGCAACAGTTACAAGAAGGATCCGTTCCCACTGTGGAGGTCAACTATCAGAGTATTTGTTTTTAAGCGTGCAGCAGTGACCTAAGCAGGTGTAGGCGCAACCTGCTTAGTCTCAATAAACTGGGAACAGCTGTATTCTCCACCCCTCGTATTGGCGATAACCACAGTTTTCGAGCAGCATACCTCTGTAGCTCCATCATCAGAACATGTCAGGAACGCGCGCTCCTTTCCTGTCCAGGGATTCGTGGCACTTGCATGTATAGTTTATGCGGAAGCCCCAAGTCTGATCACCAGCCACTGGACATGCCATTAACAAGAGAGGTCGTCCAGGGCGTGGTACGCTTTTCAGAAACGGTTCTTTGCATATTATAGGGGTGCGAGGACCTGAAAAGTGTGCTTCATTTTCGCTGCGCGCTTCCAGGAAAGGTAAAAAACGAGTCAAAATAAATCTTTTTAAACTGCTTCGTTTTGGCTGCTTCGTTTTGGACCTCTATGCGGCGTAGGTCACTTGCATCTTTGACCAGTTGCTGAGTGGGGGAGTTCCTATAGAGGGACTATTAGAGCTGAAGCGAAAATCGTCGCAAATGAGCTTCCAACTTGGGTCACGTGCTCAAGAGTGAACGGCTCCTTGCAATGGTTTCTTCAACGATTAGAGCGGTATGCAGCGACAACGTTCGTATGGCCTAGCGGGTAGTTTGAAGGGTTCAAAATCGGACATTGAAGTTGGGGTTGATGGTTCGAGTCACCCTTGAGTCGAGCCTTTTTGTATTTTTAAGTTTCGTTGTTCTCGCTTCCATTTATGTCTGCGCATGAATATAACACGGATAATTGCCATTTATGGGCACATTCTGAGCAGCTATATCCCATGAATCAGTGCTATTCAACTATTTCGATTTTCACGCACCATTGAACGAAATTGTTGCTGAACGTTGATCTTCACAGGCTGAAGAGTGGGATTTGATCGCGAATATAGGAACTTCTGACATAGTGTCATTACAGCCAATTCGAGGCCACATCTTCTTCCCACTGAGTTCGTTATATACACCCATATAGGGAGCGTTCAGCACTATTCTGGCACCAAATTGTATAGACGCCAAGAATACGTGTTATATTTGTGATCAGGGCCAGTGATTATCCCTAAAAACGAATTTTCGGTTAAAGCAATTGTTTTGGCCTTCTTTTTGCTTATTGGGTTTGTCCGGGGTCCGTAGCGCCACCGATACATCATCGCTGTTATGAAGATGTGAGACTCCGCACACACTGCCGACCAAATGGTCGGTCACCTGCAACTCGAGAAAGTCAAAAAATGTTTTTGGTTCAAAACTTTCTCCCAGGGGTAATCGATAGTCCTAATCACAATTCTAGAATATAATTTGGCGCCAGTGCCATCTGGCACCAGCGCAGCGCCGAAGAGTTGAGTCTGTGAATACTAACGAATTAAAAAAAAGAAGAAAAAAACGAAAGGAAAAATCATATTCGCTCCATAAAAATAGGATTGTTCATTTCGCCGTGAACGTTTTTGTTAAGACAAAGTATTTAGACAAACATGGACCCAAAAAAATTTTTACCTTTTTTATTCTTAGAAGCGTGCAGCGAAAGTGAACCTCAGTTTTCTGGACCTCGTATATGCCCCCTACAATATGCACAAAACGATTTTGAAAAATCTCACCACGCCCTGAATGACTTCCCTTGTAAGTCTAATATGTACAAAGAAGAGTTGACCCATACTCGGTCGCTCTTGTAAGGCATTCGCAACATATGTGGCATAGCGGTAATGTCCTTCGACTGTGGATAAGTTTTACAGCCGTCGGTCATGTATAAGCTAAGGTTATTGCTACCTTGTGAGTGGTTGCGATCAGCTACGCCTCCAGGACGTCTGAAGCCCCTCTATGGTCAACCAACTCATTGTCCTTCGAATGAGGAGATATCTTCAGCTGCGACGCACGAACACCTACAGGCATCGTGACTTGGTAAGAACCATCCTATCGATACAACGAAGGTGTTCTATCCCTAAAGACCAGTCGCATGGTCTTACAAGAACTTACAGTGGAGAAAGGATCAAAAAGCAACTTCACCCATGGAAGACCTTTCAACTCTGAAAGACAAAGCCCTTGTGATCTACCCTTGGTACTTCCGAGGAGGAACGCTTCTAAACTGATGCCTAGAGGTATAATTCGTGGTCAACATGAATGCCCTTCTCTTTTTGAATGAGCCCTTAATCCATTACAAATTACGTTACGGCCATAAAGAAACGCAGTGTATAATGACCAGCGCCGCTTTTAAGACAGGCGCCATAAGTCAGTAGTAGACAAGAACCAAATCCTTCTCCGGACAATCATCGGATTACCCATTTTCTGAGAGCATTAAACGCTTTCCGCACGTCCCAGCCTCCATGTTCGATACAAGCACGTTTTAGAGGGGATGTGAGTTGGGTTACACTGACAGGGTGGGCAAAATCTGCAGTAACAAAGTGAATTGATGTAACCTTTTTAGCTATTAAGCTAATTCCATAAGAACAGTGGAAATTTTCTTATTGAAGTATGATGTAGTGAAAACAGTACTCCTCGAAGTGATCATCGTAGTCAGGAGCAAGTTTTTTTGGGAAAATGTCTTATGTTGAAGAACACTTATGGAAAGCCTGTAGCAAGATCAGTGTCCCCGTCCCCAGAAAGCGTTGTCCGCTTTCTGGGGATGGCGACATTGATCTTACTATAGGCTTTCCATACACTCCTTATCCGTGAGCCAGAGTAGGCGTAGCATTTGAACATGGCACGGAACTGGCTACTCGTGGAATATTCTAGTCTGGGACAAGTGTCATCTTGTCCTGTGTTGGACAGAGACACGACAACAATTGTGTCAGGACGAAAATATCTCACAAGAAGCATACACTCCCTCAGGTTAAGTTGAAACATGCAGCCACGCCTACCCGATCTCAGGAATTTCGAGTATAAATCTTCATCAACAACATGGCGACACTGTGCTGCACTGTATGCAGCACAGTGTCGCCATGTTGTTGATGAAGATGCTCACTAGTCAGAGCAGACCTTTAAGTCCTAGCATGTCCAGTGTACAGCACTCAGAGTGATCCACTAGTTTCAAGTGCAGACTCAGTAGTCTCTCCGTAATTTGAGATCCGAGAAACAGGCATCTTTTCTCTTTCCATCCGTGCGCTGCGTCCTAGTGAAATGTTCAGTGATCCATAAAGCAGGTTCCATCTATCTAGTGGGATTCTAAGAGATCGAAATGGGTGGTACTATTCAAATTAATTCCTCGTTTGTCTGTAACCGAAATGTCTTCGACCTTAATATAATATCCGTTAAAACCATCGCTGACCCAGGAAACGGGCGCTGATACCTAAAGTGTTAAAGGCAAACTGCGCAACTGCGTATTCTGGATAGTACCGTTCATTTAGAAATCCATACTCGCCCAATACCTCTCCAAGGAAGAGAAAAGCCGCAAAAGTGGCGAACACTCTAAGTAAAAGACAGCCGGCAGCCTCAGTGAAGGGTTTCTTCGGATCTGCCAGCGAAGCATAAAACATCCGATTTGCTGCCTTACCAGCTCACTAGTCATTTCTTCACGCCATCCAATGTTAAGAGCATAAAAAAGTAAACAAGAAAGCAAAAACTGTGCTGTGCCCCGAGATCATGACAGAAAATAGCCTTTGCGTTATGGTGGGCGGGACAACTGGGGAGTACTGCCGCTGATTAGGGCCACAGCGCCTTCTTTCCAGTCTCGAGAAGGCTCCGAGCTGCTTCAATGGGTATCACAATAGCATACTTCGGCAGTGGAAAAGAATAGCGGTTCGGTGTGAGGTAAGGGCCATTTCAAAACTAACATTTACTCCAAGGCAAAATTAAAGAAACCAAAGAACCAACTTTTCAAATTTGTATGAGAAAAAAATCGCGTGGTTGTTTCTGTAATTTCGGCCATCTGTACACAGCAAAGTGGGGTAGTTGTAAACATCACACCATCGTAAGACTGATAGTTTGATTTGATTTGATCAGTTTGCTGGATTTGTCAGACTTAGGCTTACCCTATTACTTCCCCAATAGGAACCCCGGGGTATTTTGCGCACGTTACAAAAGAAAAATCACGTTTCGGTAGACCGGCAGACCCACACACCAGCACAACCATGTAATATGATAGTGGTTTATATTGTGTAAAGATGAAATTTTTATGAAAGCTAGTTCTTAAGTACGAAGATCGAACTCAGGCACTGCAGTTTCTCTTTCTCATTTAGATGTTGGTGTTCGTCCGACAGCGAAAAGCATCCAGACGGCGGCGGAAGCGTTTGGTTTCTGGGCGATTGTTTCACAAATGGAGTGGGGAAGATATGGACAGGTACTGCTAACAAGCTTTCGTTGTTGTATGGGCTTTTCTACACAAGTTTTCGACGCTAAAGTACTTCGGCAGTGTTTTCAAGCGTTATCGATATCTGTACTGTGCTTAACATTCTGACCGAATAGTTACACTAGTGGAAAAAACAACTTGAAACAAAAGAGAAGTAGCGTTTTCTGTCATTTTATCTGAACAGCAATTATTGTTCTTTGGATCAGCAGTATCATTTACGGAGTATTAAAGAACATAATCTAATTACATACTAACGTTATTAATGTGCCAAGAGGGGGAGGGGGGGGGGTGTAGAGGCATTTAACGATTATCGCCGCCTATGCGTTCGAAGGATTGAATATTGCATCGGGCTCTCTCCATCAACTAACCAGGCTTCCATTTCACCAGGGCCAGTCATTTCGCACCAGATTTGCGTAAAGAATGGAAAACACTTACTTCTATTTAGGTTGTCCAGAATGTCTCTGCAGGTTTAGAGTGTATAACTTTAAACGATCATAACTTTCTTAACACTCATCGGATTTAATCAAAATAAGCACCATTCGAATCAGCACACGTTTGCCAATGTGAAAGCAGTCGAGAAATCCCATCAAAAAAAAAAGTGGGTGTCGAAGAATCACGAAATCTACGAAGGTTCTTTTTGCCTGGTCCTAAGATGAAGTATTTTTTCAGCAAGGAAGTTCTGAAATGTTTGAAAAGGGATAGTCGGTGGTGAAAGTCTGGAGAATATGGTGGGTGTGGTAACAACTTCAACTCCCAATTTCGTTCAATTTTGGATAGTGATTTGTGAAGCGTGTGGGTCGGCGTTGTCAGGCAAAAGAATCGGACCCTTTCTTTTGATAAGTGTTGGCTGCAGCTGATAAAAATTTTCGGTACATTCCGTCGATTCCTTCAAAATTAGAGTTCTGCTGTGATGGTTTAGCCTTGGTGATAAAAAGTTATAATGGATCACACCAGCCGATGACCACCAAGCCGCGACCAGAATCTTTTTTCGTGAGGGTTCGGCTTTAAAAATTACCTCGGTGGTTCGTCGAAATCCAACCACTGTCCGGAACGTCTCCTGTTATCATACATGACCCATTTTTCATCACAGGTGACAATTCGGTCCAAAAACAGGTCGTTTCTGCTGCGCAAAAGCAATGCAGAAGGAACCTCGAGACGTGCCGATTCCTGCCGGTCACTCCGATTGTGGGGCACGCAATTGTCGAGTTTTTTCACCTTCCCAATGCGTTCCAGACCATCAGCAACAGTGGATTTGCCAAGCCTAGCTTTTCTGCAATCTCTCGAACTGTTTGGGATGGGTCAGCCTCCACAAACGCCTTCAAATCCTCGTCAGGTATTGCCTTAGGTCGACCGCTACGAGGTTCACCTTCAAGGCTGAAATCTCCAGAACGAAATTTGTCGAATCATTGTCGCACGGTGCTTTCTCCAACACTATTGGGCCCCCACGCCTGGTTAATTTGTTGAGCTGTTTCGATTGCGGATTGCCACAATTTAAAGTCGAAGAAAAAATCGTCCGAAGTTGCTCTTTTCACATGCTTGAAAAGAAACCTTTAAAAAAGGGGGTTCATCAAGCAATGGTGGAACGGCAGTTATACCATCAAATAGCGCAAAGAATTCTCTTCAGGATGTACTACTGAGAGCAAGGGAGAGTTTTTAATCAGCAATGAATGAGCAAAAAATAAACACAAAACCTGCAGAACTTCCCGGACAACCTAATACATCAGTTGGCCCAGCAGTTCATTGCACTGGTCATCACATTCACATCCTTCTACGATTCTAAGTGTAAGTGGGATGGGCGTCGCGTTCCCAAAGGTGATTCCTCAAGCGTGAGAGCTTTATTCTTCGACCTTTTTTGATGCAGTAAAGTTTCGCACCGTTCTGTCACCTGTCACAAACCGGTTTTTTTCAAGGCATGGGACAAGACAATCGCGATATTCCGCGATGGTGGGAGTGGCGAACGATGCCGCGCTGGCCAGACGAGTTGGCTATGGATTCTTCTGTCCACTTGAATCCATGCGAGTTTCCCTGCTCCAGTCGACCGAATGATTGGCATTGCTTTCGCCGCGCATCCCTGCTTGATGCGCTGGGCGCTATGACGCGGTGATTGCGATTGTCTTGTCCATGTTCCATTTTTCGGCGTGCCCAGCGACATGGTAGGTGGTTATGAATCAGTCTCACCTGGCATATCAAACGAGGAGCCAGGCTTGTCTCAGAGTACTTTTCGGCCTTCCACTTCTCATTGCGCTCCACAGTCATTTGCTCTTACCAGTGCTTCACAAGCTTCGAAAATCGTGCACAGTTACCAAGCTAGCAAAGCGCCATTCCGTGATATCCCTCACCATTCAATCCCTAACACGACTTTTAATCTATCATTCTGTTCTTTGGGCAATCTTAGGCTTGCTTGTCCAGAGAATGCAGAATTTCAATGGGATCTGCCAAAGTCAATGTACGCGATCTTGGCTTGTTTCAAATTTTTGCCACTGTAGGTTCTGCAAAACGGTTTGTTATTACGAGTATCTGATCTGTTGTTCGTTCATGTAAATGCGGAGGCTGTCGGTTAGAGTTGATTTTTCGATGTGTACGCCGCTTCTGGGAGCTCTGTCATAGGGGCGCTCTGGAAATAGCAGGGCATGGTATTTTAGACGTG